>CAUYSK010026907.1:0-138881 GCA_963575035.1 Avahi laniger | reverse complement strand
GTCTCTACTAAAAATAGAAAGAAATTGGCCAAACAACTAAAAATAGAAAAAATTAGCCGGGCATGGTGGTGCATGCCTGTAGTCCCAGCTACTCGGGAGGCTGAGGCAGGAGGATTGCTTGAGCCCAGGAGTTTGAGGTTGCTGTGAGCTAGGCTGACGCCATGGCACTCTAGCCCAGGAAAGAGAGTGAGACTCTGTCTCAAAAAAAAAAAAAAAAAAAAAAAAAATATATATATATATATAAAAACAATCAAGTAAAATACAAAATAACCAAACTCTCTAGTTAAAATAAAGATGGATATATTAAAAAAAAAAAAAAGAAGAAGAAAGAAAAGAAAGAAATTCTCTTCCAAGCTCCTTCAGGTTGGGAACAGGATTCAATTACCCAAGGCTGTAGGACAGAGGTCCCTGCTTCCTTGCTGACTGTCAGCCCCTCTCGGCTCCTTGTGGCCACTCATAGTCCTTCTCACGTGACCCCCTCCATCTTCGAGTCACCGATGGTGTGGCAAATTCCCCTCGTACTTTGAACCTCTCTAATTGTCTCTTCTGCCACTAGCTTGAAAAAACTTTTTACTTTTAAGGGGCTTACTTGATTAGTTCAGGCCCACTCAGATAATATCTGTATTTCAAGATCAACTTAATTGCAACTTTAATTACACAATGCAAAGTCCCTTCACAGTGGCACCTAGATTAGTGTTTGGTTGAACAATCAAGTGACAGGAATCTTGGAGGGCCATCTCTAGAAGTCTGCCTATCATTCGTCAGACATTTACTAAGACCTGCTCCACACTTAATCTGTACTCAATAGTGCTGGGGGAGCAGAAATGAACAAAACTTGACCCCGTGACCTCTGGGACTCCTGTCTCAGTACCCTTCTACCTTGTGCTCAGCCAGATTTTCCCACCTGCCTGTCTATACTTAGCCATGGCTTCAACCTAGATGCTGTTCCCCACTGCAGTCATTGGCCAATGCTGCCGTAACAAATTTTCACAAACGAGGTGGCTTTTAAATAACAGACATTATTTTCTCACAATTCTGGAGGCTTAAAGTCCAAGATCAGGGTAGTTTCTAGCAAGGCCTCTCTCCCTGGCTTGCAGACTTCTTACCGTGTCCCAACATTGCCTTTTCTCTGTGCACATACAACCGTGGTGTTTCTTCCTCTTCTAAAAACACCAGTCCTGTTGGATTAGAACCCCACTCTTATGACCTCATTTATTTTCTTTTTCTTTTTTTGGAGACAGAATCTCGCTCTGTTGCCTGGGGTAGAGTGCCGTGGCGTCAGCCTAGCTCAGAGCAACCGCAAACTCCTGGGCTTAAGTGATCCTACTGCCTCAGCCTCCCTAGTAGCTGGGGCTGCAGGCACATGCCACCATGCCTGGCTAATTTTCTCTATATATTTTTGGTTGTCCAGATAATTTCTTTCTATTTTTTAGTAGAGACGGGGTCTCACTCTTGCTCTTGCTATTGCTCTTGCTCAGGCTGGTCTCGAACTCCTGTCCTTGAGAGATCGTTCCAGAGTGCTAGGATTACAGGCATGAGCCACCACTCCTGGCCTCTTATGACCTCATTTAACTTTAATTACCTCATGAAAGGCCCCATCTCCAAGTATAATCACATTCTAAGGTACTGAGCCTTCACTATATGAGTTTGGGGGGGACACAATTCAGTCCACAATATGTATCATCTCCGTCTACCAAGTATCTTATTTGGGGTACTCAGTTCACAGGCTGCCTCTTGCATAAAACCACCCTGGATGCCACCAGTTGGATTTACGTCTTCCTCACTTGGGCCCCCCCAACACGAAGTTGGTACCTCTGCCCCTGCCAGGTCAGTTTCCCACTGGAGAGTGAGCCTCTGGGGAGGAGGAGGGGTGCACAGCTGACAAGCTGGTGTGTCCTGGGAATCGTCCGGCACAGGGCCTGGCTCCCAGTGGGACATCAGTAAATGTTGGGAATGGATGGAGGAGCAGGAGATGCTAACAAGGTCAAAGGGCAGGGCCCCCAACGCAGATGAAATGATCACGGCTGCCAGCTCCACACCTTCCTAGACACAAGTGCTCTGGGCCCCCAGACTGTGTGCTGCAGGACCGATCACAGTTCTCCAAGCCCAAGGACTAGGGGACAGCCATCTCCCAGCTTTCTGCAGCCCCCACCCAGGCCGAGTTGGGACATCGTGATGATGGCCATGTCCTTGGAGAGACTCAGGTCTGGCTCGTCCCCCATCAATCCCTCCTCACGAGGTATGCCCGGGGCTAGAAATGTACCTGCCACCCTGATCTAGAGGTCAGGAAACTTGACTTCCAGTCTTTGCTATATCTCTCTCTCACTTTGTCACTTTAACATGTCAGCCTAACTTCTCTGAGCCTTTGTTTCCTTACCTGTAAAATGGGCACACAAATGTCTTTCTCACGGGGCTTCTGTAAGGATAAGATCAAACACATGCAGTAGCAGCTCAGAGCATTGGGGCTACGTATTAATTAAAGGAGAGTGGGGATTTGATATTGGCAGATCTGGGAAAGATGTTCAAAGCAAAGAAAAGTAATTTAAATATTAGCACCTTTCCTTTCCTTTTGGCTGTTGACCATGGCTAAATTGCTTTCCTTTGCTGAGTCTCAGTTTTTTCTGTTTGAAAATGGGAATTTGGACTCAGTCTCTCCCTGTCAGTGAGATTTTTAGGCCTGGACAGGCCTTTAAATACCACTGAATGTTATCTTACACATCTCAGAGACGGGGGAAGGAAGCACACAAAGGGAAGCAGTCAAGCAGAGCTGGACCTAGGACCAAGGACCCTGACCCCCAGGCCAGTCTTTGCCCTGCACCTTTCTGCCTCTCTCAGTGAGCAGCGTCTCAGCCACAGCTCACGAGAGCCAACTGCTTATCCTAAACACCTCACTTGGATTAACTCTCTAAATCTGAGCTGTCCAATAAAGCTGCCACTAGCCACATATGGCTACTGAGCACTTCAAATGTGACACTTATGACAAAATGCAAAATGCACAAACTCCATTTCTAGATTGAATAGACATAGTACGGGAAGTCCTGGCCAGAGCAATTAGGCAAGAAAAAGAAATAAAAGGCATCTGAATCAGAAAAGGAAAATTGTCCCTGTTTGCAAATTCTTATATAGAGAAAACCCTAAAGACATCATTAAAAAAAAAACCTGTTAGAGTTATAATTAAAAAATGTGGTAATGTTGCAGGATACCAAATGAACATACAAAAATCAGTTCTATTTCTATACACTGACAATGATCTACCTGGAAAGGAAATTAGGAGATTAAGCCCCAGTTGTTTTTGGTTTTATTTAATTTAATTCAAATTTAAAAAGTGACACTCAATTCAGTTATTAAAAAGTTTGTATGTTTGACCAACTTGAGAATCTACTTTTTTCAACTGTAAATTTTATTAACTATAGATCAAGTATTTATGATAAATATTTAGTGTCTACATTGAGCTGTATTAATACTGTAAATATAAAATATACAATGAATGTTGAAGACTTAATTCAAAATATCTCATTAATAATTTTGTATTGATTCATGTACAAATGATAATATTTTGGACATATGGGTCAAATAAAATAGTATTAAAATTCATTTTACTTCCTTCTTTTTACTTTCTCTAACGTGGCTACTAGAAAATTTTAAATGATTTATATGATTCTCATTAGCGTTCTTTGGCTTGCTTTATTTAGATGGATGGCATTATTTTTCTACCCAATAGCACTGGTCTAAATCTTCAAGGCAACCCCATGATGTAGGCTCATTATTATTCCCCTCATCGCACAGATGGGGAAACCTAATGTAGCATATGCTTCCTGTGCCCCACCCCACATGCCTGAACGCTGCTCAGGGTCACCTGGAGCTTCAGTGGACATCCTTACACACTCCTACCAAAACACTCGCATCTTTCTGCCTGAGGGGCAGACAGAAAGTACGAAGGAATTGGCACTTCCAGGAACAACACTCAACCAATGGGGGGTGAGGGTGGTGGATAAACATCCCACTGGTCTTAGTCCATTTTCCATTGCTTATAACAAAATACCTGAAACTGGATAATTTATAAAGGAAAGGAATTTATTTCTTATAGTTATGAAGGCTGAGAAGTCCAAGGTCAAGGGGACACATCTGGTGAGGGCCTTCTTGCTGGTGGGGACTCTCTGCAGAGTCCAGGTGGCTCAGGGCATCACAGGGCAAAGAGATTTAGCATGCAAGCTCAGGTCTCTCTTCCTCTTCTTATAAAGCCACCAGTCCCACTCCCGTGACAACTCATTAATCCACTGACCCATTAATGCATTAATCTAAATGAATTAATCCATTCGTGAGGGCAGACCCCTCATGACCCAACCACCTTTCAAAGGCCTCACCCCTCAATACTGCCATATTGGGGATTAACTTTCAACATGAGTTTTGGAGAGGACAGCTATTCAAACCATAGCACCTACCTTCCTCACCCCAGGTGAGGCATGTGTCACCCCATCTCTCAGACGGTCCCCAGCGAGATTAAGCCCAGTTTTATGACCAAGTGGGATTCGTCCCTGGGATGCAAGGATGGTTCAACATACAAAAATTAATTAATGTCATACAACACATTAACATAATAAAGGACAAAATCACATGATCATCTCAATACATTAAAAAAGGCATTTGATGAAATTTAACACCCTTTCATGATAAAAATTCTCAATAAGCTAGAAATAGAAGGAAAGTACATCAACAGAATAATAGCCATATATGAAAAGCCCACAGTTAACATCATACTCAGTGGTGAAACACTGAAAACTTTTTCTCTAATATCAGTAACAAGGCAAGGATGCCCACTCTTGCCATTTCTAGATTGAATAGACATAGTATGGGAAGTCCTAGCCAGAGCAATTAGGCAAGAAAAAGAAATAAAAGGCATCTGAATCAGAAAAGGAAAATTGTCCCTGTTTGCAAATTCTTATATAGAGAAAACCCTAAAGACACCATTAAAAAAAAACCTGTTAGAGTTATAATTTAAAAATGTGGTAATGTTGCAGGATACCAAATGAACATACAAAAATCAGTTCTATTTCTATACACTGACAATGATCTACCTGGAAAGGAAATTAGGAGATTAAGCCCCAGTTGTTTACAGGGGTAACCGCTTTCCTCTCTTCCCTTACTCACTTCCCTCCCTCACTGCGTTCCTGGGATCCTCTCCCAGTTAAATCACTTGCACTCAAACACTTGTCTCAGATTTTACTCTTGGAGGATCCCAAACTCAGACATCAAGGTACCGAGAGCTGAAAGACTATCAGAGGTCACATAAACAGTCAGAGACAGACTGGCAATTTGATCCCAGGCCATCTGACACCAGATCCCACTCTCTCAGAAACCACTCTCTGTGGCTTCTCACACAGTAGCCACAGTATTCCCATGGCAGGCAAGCGGAGGCTCTCCCCTCAAATCTGCCCACCTTTGAGCTGATCGCAGAGCAGAAAATCCCTTCTCTGGCTTCAGATGATTCCTCTCTGGTATCAATAGGCTGAGCAGACCTGTCCCCTATAGGCCTGGAACAGCCCCAGCCTGGCCTGCCCAAGCTGTTCCCCTGGCACCAGTGTCTACTGCCCAGTCAGAGGGAAGCTGGGATGCCAGCCAGTGCCTTGAAGGGCATTCGCCTTTGGACCAAGAGGACACACTGAGATCTGATACCTGGAAGGGCTGGGGAGTCGGGGTCCAGGGAAAACCTTACCGAGTTTACTGATTTACTAAGCTTCCTGCATGTCTGGCCCTGTTCTAAATGCCATAGTAAAAATACATGTCTACACACATGCACGCGCGCGCACACACAAACACACACATATATTCCTCACAGTAACCTTTTGAGGTACCTGCAATTATTATCACCATTTTATAGATGAGGAACAGAGGGGTTAAGAAACTTGGCAAGGTCACACAGCTAGTGTCACAGGTAGGACTCAAACTCAGGCAGTCTGGCTCCCAGTCATTCCTGAATCCTGTCTTTCCTGAAACTTCAGGTGAATCAGCTGCCAGCTCATTCTGAGCTCCTTCTTTGAGAGAAGGGAGATTGTGCATGAATTTCTGATCAATCACAACTTTGATAGAGTCCCACTTGGAGGGAGGGGCTGACAGGGAAGATGCCCTGGATACCGGGAAGCAGTGGCCTCCAGAGGAGGGCTGTAACATCTAGAAAACAGCCACCCTTTCCCTACACCTCTTCCCCACACGCCTCTCTGCCTTCTAACATAGATCAGCAGTTCATCCTAAGTGTATTTACTTATTCCCAGCCTCATTCCCGGAATGATTTGAGGGAGCTTTAAAAAAAAAATAGATAGTCAGTATCTCCACTATTAAAGTGAATTAAAACAGAGGCCAGGCCTGAGGAATCTCTGAGCAGACAAAGCCAGTTAGGCCTCATAAGTGACCTTAACCTTCCTTGATTTACGACATGAGTGAAACTTAACATAAGGTATTTCTTGTAAATGCCTATATTAAAGAAAAACAGAACTTAAGCTCAACTAATCAGAAGCAGACAACAAAAATAATTATATAACTAGAGACTTTCCAATGGGATAGACCAAATAAGGTAACTGGATAACTGTAACCAATCCAATATTTTCTTTATCTTACTTCTGTGTCCATCCTTAAAAACTTCCTCCTTGTGTTCCCTCAGTAGAGCTCCCAAACCACTTCTGGTTTGGAGCTGTCTGATTCATGAATCGTTGTTTGAACAAATAAATTCTTTAAAAATTTGATTGTGCCTTAGTTTGCCTTTTTAACACTACCAAAGAAACTTTGATAAATAATGCCCAGTTTACTGCCTTAACAGCCTCACAATTGATACCATGATCATGTGATAACTGTTAGATCATTACACACAAAGTGATCAACTTTTGTTTTTATTAGAACTTTCCCAGTTTTAAAACTGAAAGTCCCTTGTCTTGGGAAATTCCTCAGAGACAGACAACTGAAACAATTTATCACCCTCATTACTCAGGACTCAGGCCATGAAGTCTACTTGCTAGAAGAAGACTAAAAATTTAGCTCTGAGCTTCCTAGTAGCCAGGGAAAAGAGGGAAACACCATGTTATTAAATTTTTAGTGTCCATTATCACATCATCCAGTAGAACTTTCTGCAATGATGAAAATGTTCTGTGCTATCCAATATAATAATTGCTAGTCACATGTCTCTACAGGGCATTTAAAATGTGACTAGCAAAGGAAGTGAATTTTTCATTTTATTTCATTTTAATGTATGCAAATTTAAATAACCCCATTTGGCTAGTGGCGACTGTATTGAACAGCACAGCTATGTTAGATAAAAACTAACCAGATGCTCAAGAAGAGCATCTTTCTTAATATTGAGACCTGAGTAATTTCCCCCTCAAATGTCACATTTGAGGTGAACACAAAAGTGAGTTCCACCTAGGTGCTTTTCTTTTCTTGTATATACAGTATAATAGCAGGCACTTCTATAGTATACGCTATGTTCTGAGCACTCTCATGAACCCTTTTCATACATTAATTCGTCCAGTTCTCAAAACCACCCTGGAAATAGGTACTTTTAGTATCCACAAGGAGAAAGCTCTTCCTGTGAGACCCGAGAGGCCTAAGGCTGCTCCTTCCCTGGCCTAAAAGGCTGGTACATTAGTCTCCCTGCCCTTCCTAGGGAGGGCCAGAAGAAGAGAAAAGAGGGAGGGAGACCAGGGAGAAGGGGTTCCCAGATGTCGTCACCATGCCAGCTGATACTGCAGGACTGACGATGACTCCACGGAAAATATGAGCAATGTCTGGCATCGCCCCTTGGCACCGAGGGCATTGGGGCCATCAAAGGAGGATCCTGTGGGCTAGGTAACAGAATGCACCTGCAAACCCACAGACGTGGAGTGCAGGCCAGGCCTCCCACTTGGGACAAAATACTTCTTTGGGGTTTGCTGTAGATGGTCCCCTGAAGTCCCTCGCCACACTGGTTTGAATGCTAGGGCTCCGGGCAGCAAAGAAGGAAGCAGGTGTGACACCCCCACCCAGCTCCGTCTGTGACTGTGAAGCCGATGACTCCAGGGTCAGAAATAACCCCACGGTCAGCTCCCTGCGTGCCGTCCTTCCCCTCCTCTCCATTCCCAGAAAGTCTGGGCCCTGAGTCACAGGGAAGAGTCCAAAAGCAAACAAGGACCCAGATAATCCGCTCTGAAAACCACAGAACCATTCCATGGAATGTGATAAATCGAGCACCTAGTGAAGAGCAGGGGCCTGGTCATTCCGATGTCTTTTCCCCAAATCCGGCTCCATTCGGGACTGTGCTGACCGGTGCTGAGGGGCAGGAGGAGGAATGGATGAGAAAGAGGTAAATCTCTAGAGCAGAAGGGAAGGAGGGAGAAGGAGAGCCGGTGCTCACTCGCAGAGGAGCCCAGGCTGGAACAGAAGAGGAAGGGCTTGCCCTGTCCTCAGGGGGCCTCTGGTCTCCAGGCCGGGTGGGTCCACGTCAGGAAGACTCAGAGGCCAGTCTGGAGAAGAGAGATGGGGGCCACAGGATTAGCGGGCAGGGCTGTCCAGGTGTCAGATGCCCCTTCTTATTCACTTCTTCAAAATAGTCTGGGACACCCCCACCCCACCCCACGGCTGAGTCACTGACCCCAGTCCTCAGATTGACTTTGGATGAATGAAGCTTCCTCCCCCATTTTCCCCTCCCCAGCCCAAAGGACATGTAACTGATTCCCCAGGATGGAAGAGTGACTTCCACAAGCCCTAAAAATAACCAAACCACTTAATACTCTGAACATAGCCTCTGCCGCCCGCCCCCACCACGGCCCACCCCCTCACCAGCAAGATAAAGGCAGCTGCTGGGGCTGGCAGGGGACAGAGACCGGGAGCCAGAGCAGCAAGAAGGTGTCTGCTGGAGCAAGCGGAACAGAGCCAACCCCAGACAAGGAACTTGAGAGGGACGACGAGCTCTTAAGCTACACCTGCTACAGACCCCAAGTGCCCCATCAGCCAGGAGGGACCCTCGGTGAGTAACCTGCCCCTCTGTCCTTCCACGGCAGGGCTGGCTCTCAAGGCTGGGATCCCGTCAGGGTGCTCTGGAATGGGCGTGATAGGGGTGGCTCTGAGTGGCGGAAGGAGACTGAGGGGCGTGCATGGGTGTAGCTGAGTGGAAGAGTGTCTCATACAAGAATTCATGACAAAGGCAAAGAAAGTTAGTGTGAGCCCCATGGGAGCCTCTAAGTGGCTGCCACAGGCCTGAGGCCGGCGGTAGGGACAGGTCCTTGCCAGCCTGGCGTAATCCAGAAAGGCATTCAGGAGGTGGTCTGGAGCTGTGATTTTTAAAATACAGGTATGGAGCGCCTCAGGCTTCAGGGCTTCCTCCCAAGTGTCTGGAAGAGAGGCACAGAAGAGAGGTGGGAGGGCGTGGGGGGCAGTGGACGGTAAGTAGGCCCACGTGTGTGCTGCTAGTAGGCCCAGCTGTCGTGGGTGACAGTCTTGGCATATCTGGCCCCAGGGATACCTCCTAGGGCTGGCCTGAGCCCAGCACCCATGTCATGGCCTAGAATTCGGGATGGGACGCAGGCTCTGCCCCAGTCCCTCATCTTGCCCAGTGGGAAAGCCCCAGGGCAGATATGGAGGGATCAGGGCAGGGAGACCAGATCTGAGTTTGCCCAGATACGAAGATCTATCGAGCCAGCTAGGCCAAGGAGGAGTGACCTGAGGCCAGCAGTGGGGTCATCCTGAGAGGCTGGCCCAGCTCTAGGAGGCCAAGCTCTGGGACGGTTCTTGGGGCTCACCTCACCCCAAGTCTGGTCCCAGTCCTGAATTCTGTCCCTACCCTACCCTTCCCCCAGGAGTCTCAGGCCAGGCAAGGATGGCCACGGGAAGACCAGGAGTCAGGAAACTTGCTTCAGGCTTTGCTGCAGCCTTACTGAGCCTCCTCAGGCAGTTCCTTTCCCCTCTTTGGGCCTTAGTTTCCCCATCTGAACCACAAAGGGATTAGATTCAGTGACCTCTGAGGGTCTTTAGATCTGACATGCCTGGATTCTGTGATAATAAGAGTCTGTGACCCTTGCAGGGATTCTGGAAATTCCTGAAGGTGGGGTTGGGCTGAAGTTGGTGGCCTGCTCATGCCATCTGCTCAGGCCACCCTGGTGGTGACAGGATGGAGTGGAGGTGGGGACTGACATGGTTTGCCTTTGGCAGGGGATCCTCATTAGAGCTCAGAGACAAAAGGAAACCACCCAGAGCATTTGATGATATTCTGGCTGCAGGTTTCAGAGCTCACACTCCTCAGGGGCTCTGATATCTTTGGTGGACATGCCAGGGTGAAGGTGAGGTAAGCAGGTCTCAGTCCCCTCTCTTCCTTCTGAGGTAGCCATAAAGAGGAAGTCCTGACCCCAACTGTGGCCAATGTCCCTATATCCACCCACCCGCGGGCCCCTTGGCCAGGAGAGGCGTCCAGGCTCTAGCACCCAGTTGGCCTGCAGGCCAGGGGCCCGACACCAGTGCAGGAGGCAGGATCAGGGAGCCCAGGGTAGCGAAGGAGAGAAGGTGGGCTAAGGGCACTGAGGGTCCCCACTTGCCAGCCTGAGCCTCCCTGGAAGCACAAAGCTGCTGTCGTGAGGCCAGGATCTCGGCTATTTTTAGCACCGAGTGCAGCTCAGAGCACTGGGTTGGGGCAGCGGGAGGGGGGACATGTTTCTCATTCTTTCTCTGCTGGCCTTCGGAGACTATTAGCTACCTGTCACAAGACAGATAAGACATACGTTGGACAGAAACCAGAGATGGGCTTGAGGGGCTGGGTGTGGGTGGCCATGAGGCCTTCATGGTAGGTCTCAGCCCGAGGCCCGCAGCCAGAGCTGTGCTCGCTCATGCAGGATCGGAGACAGGTCTCCGTGAACAAGGGGAAGGCTGTCTCTGCAGGAAGGACCCTGGTCCCACTGCCCTCCCCTCTGTGTCACCCTCACATCCTCCGAGGGGGACCTGCTGGGGAATAGAGGGGCACCAAGGTCAATAAGAAAGTTTCCACTCCAACCCTCTTATTTCTTGGGGGCCAGGCCCTAAATGGGATCTAGGGACCCCCAAGCTAGCACTGCTTGCCACTCATTCACCAAGATCCATCTCTGGGCCTCAGTTTCCTCATCTCTAATCATAAAGCATTGGGCCGAAAGACCTTTAAAATCCCCCCAGCTCAGACCTTCTGAGTCTTGGAGTATAGCACAGAAAAAACCCTGGCCTGGGATTCAGAATTTGGTTCTGCCTAACCATGAGATAGCAGGTGAGCAGTCTCCTTTCCTGAGTCCCGACTGCTTCTGTTTGGCGGGGGCTACTGGCCCCTGCAGAGCCCCCAGGCCTGGGAAAGGCTGCAGTGCTTTGAAAGCCAGGAGCTGAAGTCTGGGCCAGGCTTTGGGTCAAAGTGGCAAGCATGCCCTCTGCTGTCCTGCACAGGGATCTCACCTCGAGGGAGATCACAGTCACCAGCTGAGGGCTACATCTCTCCCTGGCTGGGATTCCGTGAGTCATGATTGCCCCAGGTCACCTCCCCTGGGAGTCTACCAGGGAAAAACTGATTTTAACAAAGGAAGGCGAGGATGGGGCAAGTCCAGTTTACCCACTGGAGGTTTGGGCAATGCCTTGTGGAGCTGGAGGAAAGAGCCTCATGACCAGCAGTGTCCAGCTTACTCCCTAGCCACCCAGGTGACACTGGGGAGCCAGAGACCGACTGCGATGGGTGGCTCCACATGTCCTAAGTTCAAGACTCATTGCATGCCAACCATGCAGGTGGTTAAGTGAGGCCCTGGGCAGACCTACCTTGTGGTGTTTGGGGGGGGTCTCTGAGCACAGTTATCCAGAGCTACTCTGCCCTTAGGTCCTGTTCCCTGCCTTTTCTCCCAGCAGCCCCAACCCACCTCATCTCTTCCCCTTCTCCTCAGAAGGCTGGCTGACGCCCAGACACAGGTGGCTCCCACACCAACCATCAGGATGGCGACTGCAGAGGACCTGCCCCTCCCTCCTCCCCTAGCCCTGGAAGATCTGCCATTGCCGCCACCCAAGGAGTCCTTCTCCAAGTTCCACCAGCAGCGGCAAGCCAGTGAGCTCCGCCGCCTCTACAGGCACATCCACCCTGAGCTCCGCAAGAATCTAGCTGAGGCCGTGGCTGAGGATCTGGCTGAGGTCCTGGGATCTGAGGAGCCCACCGAGGGTGATGTCCAGTGTATGCGCTGGATCTTTGAGAACTGGCGACTGGACGCCATTGGAGATCATGAGAAGCCAGCTGCCAAGGAGCCGGTGCCAGGTGGTGACGTCCAGGGCACTTCCCGCAAGTTTGAGGAAGGCTCCTTTGCCAACAGCATAGACCAGGAACCAGCCGGGCCCCAGCCATGTGGAGGGGATGTTCGGACAGCCCGCTGGCTGTTTGAGACAAAGCCACTGGATGAGTTGACGGGGCAGGCCAAGGCACTGGAGGCTACTGTGAGGGAGCCTGCTGCCAGCGGGGATGTGCAGGGCACCAGGATGCTCTTTGAGACGCGGCCACTGGACCGCCTGGGCTCCCGCCCCTCCATCCAGGAGCAGAGCCCCTTGGAGCTGCGCTCAGAGATCCAAGAGCTGAAAGGTGATGTGAAGAAGACAGTGAAGCTGTTCCAAACAGAGCCACTGTGTGCCATCCAGGATGCACAGGGTGCCATCCATGAGGTCAAGGCTGCCTGCCGGGAGGAGATCCAAAGCAACGCAGTAAGATCTGGCCGCTGGCTCTTTGAGACCCGACCTCTGGATGCCATCAATCAGGACCCAAGCCAGGTTCGGGTGATCCGGGGGATCTCCCTGGAGGAGGGGGACCGGCCCGATGTCAGCGCAACTCGCTGGATCTTTGAGACACAGCCCCTGGATGCCATCAGGGAGATCGTGGTGGATGAGAAGGACTTCCAGCCATCCCCAGACCTTATCCCACCTGGTCCAGATGTTCAGCAGCAGCGGCATCTGTTTGAGACCAGAGCACTGGACACTCTAAAGGGGGAAGAGGAGGTTGGAACAGAGGCCCCACCCAAGGAGGAAGTGGTCCCTGGTGATGTCCGCTCTACCCTGTGGCTATTTGAGACAAAGCCCCTGGATGCTCTCAGAGACAAGGTCCAAGTGGGTCACCTGCACCGTGTGGATCCCCAGGAGGGTGAGGAGCTCACACACGAGTGTCTATCTAGTGGCAGTTCCTCAGCACTGCCTCTCTCTCAGAGCGCCCCCCAGAGGGATGGACTGAAGGGAGACGTGAAGACTTTCAAGAATCTTTTTGAGACCCTTCCCTTGGACAGCATCGGGCAGGGTGAGCCCTCAGCCCATGGGAGTGTGAACAGAGGAGAAGGAACTGAACATGCTGGGCATTCCCAGAACATAGGGTCTCCAGTGTATGCTATGCAAGACAGCAAGGGCCACCTCCATGCTCTGACCTCTGTTAGCAGAGAGCAGGTAGTCGGAGGTGATGTGAAGGGTTACAGGTGGATGTTTGAGACACAACCCCTAGACCGACTGGGCCGAAGCCCCAGTACCATAGATGTGGTGCGGGGCATCACCAGGCAGGAAGTGGTGGCAGGGGATGTTGGCACTGCTCGGTGGCTCTTTGAGACTCAGCCCCTGGAGGTGATCCACCAGCGGGAGCAACGGGAACGACAGGAAGAAGAGAGGAAGAGTCAGGGAGGCCCCCAGCCTGAGGCGCCCCCAAAGGGTGATGTGCAGACTATCCGGTGGTTGTTCGAGACATGCCCAATGAGTGAGTTGGCTGAAAAGCAGACGTCAGGGTTCACAGATCCCACAACCAAGGCCGAGGCACAGTCCTGCACCTGGATGTTCAAGCCCCAACCCCTGGACAGACCAGAGGGCTCCAGGGAGCAGCACCTGCAGGTTAGCCAGGTCCAGGCTGGGGAAAGACAGACAGACAGACACGTCTTTGAGATTGAGCCTCTTCAGGCCTCAGGCCAGCCCTGTGGAAGAGGGCCTGTGCGGTACTGCAGCCGGGTGGAGATCCCTTCAGGGCAGGTGTCTCGTCAGAAAGAGGTTTTCCAGGCCCTGGAGGCAGGCAAGAGAGAAGAGCAGGGGTCCCAAGTAAGCCCTGGGCCCATCCCTGCAGGTTCTGTGCACAAGTTCACCTGGCTCTTTGAGAATTGCCCCATGGGCTCCCTGGCAGCTGAGAGCATCCGAGGTGGTAACCTCCAGGAAGAGCAGCCTGTGAGCTCCTCAGGCAACGGGGCAACACAGAGGCAGGAGACGGTGGCTGAGGAGACGCTGCGGACTCTGCACACCACACCTGGCATCCTGCACCACGGAGGCATCCTCATGGAGGCCCGAGGGCTGGGAGAGCTCTGCCTGGCCAAGTACGTGCTCCCAGATGCAGGGCAAGGGCGCCCCTACATACAGAAGGAGGAGCTGGTGTCTGGAGAACTTCCCAGGATTGTCCGCCAAGTGCTGCACCGGCCAGACGTGGACCAGCAGGGGCTGCTGGTGCAGGAGGACCCAACCGGCCAGCTCCAGCTCAAGCCGCTGAGGCTGCCAGTGCCGGGTAGCAGTGGGGGTATTGAAGACATGGATCCTGAGCTCCAACAGCTGCTGGCTTGTGGCCTCGGGGCCTCCGTGGCAAGGACGGGGCTGGTGATGCAGGAGACAGAGCAGGGCCGGGTCACACTGACCGCCTACTCCTTACAGCCCCGGCTAACTAGCAGGGCTCCCGAGAGGAGCAGTGTGCAGCTGCTGGCCAGCTGCATAGACAAGGGAGATCTGAGTGGCCTGCAAAGTCTGCGATGGGAGCCACCAGCTGACCCAAGTCCAGTGCCAGCCAGTGAGGGGTCCCAGAGGCTGCCCCCAACTGAGAGCATCATCCATGTTCCACCACTGGACCCCAGCATGGGGACGGGGCATCTGAGAGGCCCAGGGGCCACCTCCCTCCCTCCTCAGGCCATTGGAAAGGCAGGTTCCCTGGCTGGGAAAGCTGCAGCCCCAACCCAATTGCAGGATGCAGAAAAGCAGGAAGAAAGCCACACTGGGCAGAAAGGGATGGCAGCCTTGGGAAAGTCAAAAGGAGCCACAGCTACCCCTCCGGTGCCTGGGGCCCCAGACCTCCTGAACGCCATGCAGAGTCTGCGGATGACAACAGCCGAGGCCCAAAACCTGCACCAGCAAGTTGTGAACAAGCACAAGCAGAGCCCCGCCCCTGCAGCCACTTCCACATCCATCCAGGATGGTCGTCTTCGAGTTCCGGCCAAGACCACTGGGGCTACCCAGAGCAAAACCAGGCCTGTGGGTGGAGGTGACCCCAAGATCCCAGCAGCCCCCAGAAAGGTCAGTGGGGAAGAAAAAGCACTACCCAGAGGGCTGCCTGAGGGGTGGGTAACAATTCAGGACGGCATTTACACTGCTCACCCTGTGAGGACCTTTGATCCACTTGGGGGTGTCCAGCCTTCTGAAAGAAAACCCCAGCCCAGGGGCAGGGAGACCACCCTCTCGGCGCAGGCTCCCAGCCCACTCCAGGGAGGCCCAGGTCAGAGTATTGGGCCAGGGTGGGGGCAGCCTGGGGGCCATACACAGAGGGCCAGGGGGCCTCCAGGGCAGGTGATGGCAGAAGTCTGTCCAGGGGGCCTCCAAGCTGCAGAGACCACTCTGAAGACTGCCCATCTATCCCGCCACACTCTGGCCTCTGGACCCCGTCCTGCAGGTGCCAGCCTGCACTCCCATAATTCCTCTGTTCCTCCCCCTCCTGCTCTCCCAGCTGCTGTGACAGGACCTGACTTCCCAGCCCGAGCGCGCCACGATGAGGACTCCATCCAGCAGGCCTCCGAGCCCCTGCAGAACTCCCTTCACTCCCACAGCAGCCCTGCTGGCCAGAGAACCCCTGGGGGGTCACAGACAAAGACTGCAAAACTGGAATCCACCGTGCCTCCAAGAAAGAAGCCCCAGCTGCCCCCCAAACCTGCACACCTAACCCAGATCCACCCTCCTCAGAGGCTGCCCAAGCCCTCAGCTCTGTCTCCCAGCTCTTCCTCGGAGAGGGGGCAAGGAGAACATAAACGAGGTGAGACGGACACAGCCATTCCGCAGTCAGCCAAGGTTTCCACCACTACAGACCAGGGCCACATGCCTCGGACTGGATGCCCCAGTGGACAGAGCCAGCTCAGCCCCCAACATGGCCTCAGTACCGTGGCCCTCAGGCCCATCAACAGTCAGGCTGCGGACAGCAGTGCCCACAGCTCTGAGCCTCCCACGTCCCATGCTCTCAATGGCAACCCCATCTCACCACAGTGGGGGCCCAGCCCCCCAGGAGAGCAGACAGTGGAAAGTTCCAAGCAGGGGCCCCCTGAGAGCCCTGAGGTTCTACAGGGAAGCCAGGAAGAGCTCCAGGGCCTCCTAAGCCAGGTTCAAGCCCTGGAGAAGGAAGCTGCAAGCAGTGTGGATGTGCAGTCCCTGCGGAGGCTCTTTGAGACTGTGCCCCAACTGGGAGGGGTTGCCCCTCAGGCTCCTGCTGCCCCCCAAAAGCCCGAGGCCTCAGTGGAGCAGGCCTTTGGGGAGCTGACTCGGGTCAGCACAGAGGTTGCCCGGCTGAAGGAACAGACCCTGGCCAGGCTGCTGGACATTGAAGAGGCTGTGCACAAGGCCCTCAGCTCCATGTCTAGCCTGCAACCTGAGGCTAATGCCAGAGGCCATTCCCAGGGACCCCCAAAGGACCACAGTGCCCACAAGGTCAGTGTCACGGTCAGCGGTAGTGCCAGGCCCAGTTGCTCAGGCCAGGAGGCCAGAGATCAAACTACAGTCAAAAGCCAAGCCAAGGCTGGATGCCACACTGAGGTGCTGAGTCAAGCTGAGGCCAGAAATCTCACAGAGGTCAGAGGTCAAGCAGCCTCAACTGCTCCTCCGACCAGGAGCCCAGAGACATCAAGAGAAGACTTGGGCCTCCCTCGCATCTTGCCTGCCAACAGAGATTCCCCCTCCTCCCCAACATTCATCTCTATCCAGTCAGCCACAAGGAAGCTTCCAGAGGCTTCTAGCCCTAAGGCCAACCCCAATGTCTCAGTGAAAAGTACACACCTGGCTCAGGACATGAGCCAGGCCCTGCTCCACCAGAAAGGCATAGAGACCAAGGCTGGGAAGAAGGAGGTCTCCCAGTGCTGTGGACAGCCTGAGCGTGCCCCTGCTTCAGCCAGCCCCCTGCCCACAGGGCGGCAAAAGAGTGTTCTGGAGCTACAGACTGGGCCAGGTGGCTCCCAGCGCTATGGAGCCACAAGAACCGTGACCGAGCAGTATGAGGAGGTGGACCAGTTTGGGAACACAGTCCTCATGTCCTCCACCACAGTCACTGAGCAGGCAGATCCACCCAGGGGCCCGGGCCCCCATCTCGGGTTCCACACCTCCCCCTTGCTGAGGCAGTTCCTGCATAGCCCAGCTGGGTTCAGCAGTGACCTGGCAGAAGCTGAGATGGCACAGGTGCCCTGCAGCCACTCCCAGCCAGCTACCCAGTGAGCCCTTTCACCTCCCACCACAGCCCCCCACCCATTATTGGGGTGCCTCCCTTTACAGCCCCAGGACTGAGGTGGGCGCCTACCTCCTGCATATGTAAGGCAAGGACCAAGAAGAAACGGCATCTTTAGAGAACTGCTTTGGGGCATTTCCCTTTTGTCGGTACCATCAATAGGCCCAGTTCTTCCAAAAGGAGGAAGAAAGGTCAGGAAAAGGCTCACCAGCCAGCACTGCATGGGAGTAGGATGGGGGCTCCCAGCAGCTGGTGGAGGATGTAATGTGCACAGACACACACATGCTCCTCACACAGCCTGGCCCACGCATGACACGTGTGAATCTGCACACCACTGCCTGAGTTGGAACACCCCCTCTCCTCCACCCTCAGCCTTTATTTCTTTTATTAGTCTGAATGTTCTCAGCCATCTGCTCCTTAATCCTTGGAGAGGAGTAGGCCCAGCTGGACACAGCACTGGTCTCTATTTGGGACTGGTCTGAGGGCTCCAGCCTGGCTGCCAGCCTCCTCACCACCATCTCCACCATTCAGCTGGTCATCCTGGTGGCTCAAAGGTCACACACAAAGAGTCAGCAATCAGCAATGTCCACAGAAGCCAAATGCACTACCTCTCTCTGCCCCCACCCCACTGCTCCCCACTGTGCACCCCAAATGGGAAGGACACCGTCCAAATAAACTCAAGTTTTATGCTCTACTCTGTGTGTGTCTGAGTGCGTGTACATCCGTTCCAAAGCGTGCATTCCCACTGTGGGGGGAAAAACAGCCACAACCTCCAGGTGCCTCATTTTCCTAGCAACAGCAGTGTTGGGAAGCTCTGAAAAGCCACCCCTTCTGCACTGTCCTGGCTGGGAACCAGAAAGGCCCTGCCCACTCCCTTATACCCCTTGTCCTCACCCTCCTCCCTCACACACACACACACACACACACACACACACGCACGCGCGCGCACGCACACACACGCCACTGCTCCCTCCGCCTCTGGTCTCCCCTCCTGGATGTTCTTGAACATCATCCTAGGGGGTAGGAGGTTCTTGAAATCCTGCCCCAGGGTGGGAAAGCAGCCCAGCCAGGCCTGGGAAGGCAAGCGGACCTCATGCCAGGAGAATTCTGGTGCCCAAGATGGCCAGGCCACTTCTCCCTGTTCAGGCCAGGTACTGTGTGCCAATCAGGGGTTCCAGGGAAGAGGAGTGTATGGATCCTGGCCTGGAAAGCCAGAATAATTTGGCGAAGGTCTCTTTTCACTCTGTCTCTCAAAAAGCATCGGGCACCTTCTGTATGCCAGGACTATTCTAGGCAGTAGGGACATAGAGGTGAGGTCAATGGGGTCCTGCTCTCGGGGAATAAATAAACGAGAAAAGTCAGATCAGGAATAGGGTGATGCACCTGACTAGGCCACTCTGTCATTCTGGGGTAGGAGTCTTAAAACATAATAATGTGACAATGACAGGTGATTGCCTTAGAGAGGGTGGCCAAGGCAGATCTCTCAAAGGAAAAACATCTCATTTGAGATCTGAATGACAAAGAGCCAGCTATGTGAAAATCAAAAGGAAAAACACGCTGGCAAAGGGAACATCACTTGCAAAGACCCAGGGGTATAACAAGTTTTGTTCCTGGGTTTCCCAGATATCCAGACTTTACCAACTAGGTTTCTTCCCAGCAAGTTTATGTGGGAACTTGTCCATACTTCGCTTCAGTTAAAGAGGCAGGCTCCTACCCTACCCCTAACCCAGGACTCAACCCTCTATACCTTTACAGGCCTCTCATTTCCTACAGCCCATGTAGGTGGATTACCCTAAGACAATATGGCTCTGATCTGGAAGGACCTCATTCCTTGTGGAAGACTATGATGTGTGGAGAACAATCAAGCACCAAATCTGCTGGGTGCAGTGGCTCACACCTGTAATCCTAGCATTTTGGGAGGCCGAGGCAGGAGGATCGCTTGAGCCCAGGAGTTTGAGACAATTATAGCTAGACCCTGTTACTACAAAAAAGAAGAAAATTAGCCAGGTGTAGTGGCAAGTGCCTGTAGTCCTAACTACTCGGGAGGCTGAGGTGGGAGAATCACTTGAGCCCAAGAGATTGAGGTTGTAGTGAGCTATGATGATGCCACTGTACTCTAGCCTGGGTGACAGTAAGACCCCATCTCAAAAAAAAAAAAAAAGAAAAAGAAAGAACGATACCAAATCTACCTACCTGGGCCTGGTCCTTCCATATTGCTGAGCCCCTCACCACATGTCCTTCTCCTCTGACCTCCACGGGATCTCACATGATGACAGGACCCAGCAGCTTACAGCATGACTATTCTCTAAGTTCTCATCTGTAAAGTGGGCATGATTATAGTGCCTACTATTGTGAAGATTATTATGTGTGAGGTGTTTGAACCTACGCCTGGCATCTGGAACTCAAAGACGTTTGCTTTTTGTATTATTGTAAGTATTTTTAAAATATATCTTCTTTCTCATGGAGGGGTGGGAGGGTGGTCCCTGTCTTGTTCATTATGTTATCTCCAGTGCTTACCACAAGTGCCTTGAAGGCACTCCGTAAATGTCAAATAAATGAGTGCATAAATGAATGAAATGATTGAGTAAATCTGCCAATTCATCTGACTAAAACTTACCGAGCACCTCCTTCCTGCCAGGTTCTGTGCAGGGTGCTGAGAATAGAGATGAACAAGGTAGAATTTGTCCCTGATCTTATGGAACTTAGGTTTAAAGAGGGAAAACAATATAAGCAGATAAGATAATTCCAGAGGGGAGAAATACTGTGAAGGAAATAAAAAACAAGGTCAGTCCACTGGGGGAGAGTTCACGGTTAACTCCAGCTTGGGTGCTCTGGAAAGGCTTCTCTCCCAAGGTGACCTGAATTTCAGAGGAGCCAGTCTGATTGGTTGGAGGCAGCGACCTAGGGGGCAGAGTGGGGAGGTAGGTTGGTGGGTGGTGAGCGAGATGGCGGCAGCGTGCACCAAGGGGAGTAGCGGCCACTCAGTGAGGCCAGGCCCTGTGCCCTGCACACCTGCCGGAACGCGTGCAGCCGACGCCGAGGCTCCGCCTCTCCTCCAGCAGAGGGCGGGGCTGAGACCGGACCCGGCCAGAGGCGGTGCGCACCGCGCCCAGGCCCCGCCCCCGGAGCCTGTGGGCGTGTTCCCACCGGCCGTCGCCAAGGTTACGAGGAGACCAAGGGGCCGCCAAGTTCGGAACATTTGGGCGGCGGCGGCCGTTGCTGGGAAACGCCGGGCAGGCGCGCAGCCAGGGCCTGGCTCTGCACTGCAGACGCCCGACGCCAGAACGCGCCGTCCTGGCCAACTCTTACTCGGAGCCTCCCTCCCGGATTCCAGACGGATGCTGGGTTCCGGTCCTCACCCACGTCTCGGCCTCGCCTAGGACGGACCTGCGGGGCAGGGCGCCTCCTCCCTCTTTGGTACTCTCCGCTACTGCCTTTGTGTCCGGAATTTGTCCACCAGTCCCATCTTCACGGCATCCTCAGGCAACCATTCAAAGCCCCCTTTCCTGGGGCATAAGGCACTGCCATAGCCTCCTCTCTTTGCCCTGTCTATCCTTACCGTCTGTCCTCCATCAGGTAGCCAGAACTCATTTTTTTTTTTCGAGACAGGATTTCACGCTGTCCACTAGGCTCCAGTGCAGTGATCATAGCTCACTGCAACCTCAAACTCCTGGGCTCAAGCGATCCTCCTGTTTCAGGCTCCTGAGTAGCTGGGACTACAGGTGTACACCACCACGCCCAGCTAATTTTTCTATTTTTTGTAGAGAAGGGGGTCTCACTATGTTGCTCAGGCTGGTCTCTGCCTCTTGACCTCAAGAGATGCTCCCGCCTTGGCCTCCCAAAGTTGGAACCCTCCCCCCTCATTACAGGCCTGAGCCACCACGTCCAGCCTAGCCAGAGCTCTTATTAAGAGTTTACCAGATCAAGTCACTCCTGTATAATACTCTCCATCAGCTTCCCAGCTCACTCGGTCTGAAATCTAAACTCCTCTCAGTGACCTGTAAGAACAGAATGCCTTGCCTCTCTGCCTTCCTCGCCAACTTCGGTGTTCCCACTCTCTCCTCACCTATGTCCCTGTAGTCACACTGGCTTTCTTGCTCTTCACAGAATGTACCAAGTTAATTCCTGCCTCAGGGCCTTTGTACTTGCTGTACTCTTTGCCTGGAAGTCTCTTCTCCCAGATCTTTAGTGGTTGAGCTCCTTCTCATTCAAGTCTCATTTCAAATGTCTCTCCAAGAAAGGCCTTTCCTGATCCATCCCCATCTAAAGAGACTTTTCTCCAAGCTTTCATGTGCTTTTATGTTTTCCCTAGGACCTATCACAATATATTATCTTGCTCACTTATTTGCTTGTTTATTGGTGGTGTTCTAGATATTACTCCTGCATAGCAAACCACCCCAAACTTAGTGGTTTAAACAACAACCATCTTATGATGCTTATAAATTCTGTGGGTCAGGATTTTGGACAGAACCCAGTGGGGATGGCTTGTCTCTGTGCCTGGGACCACAGCTGGGATGTCAGCCAGAACATACACATATGGCCTCTCTCTGTGACCTGGGCTTCCTCACAGCATGGTAGTCTCAGGGTAGTTGGACTTCATGGCTCAGGGCTCCACAGACATGTGTCCCAACAAACAAGGCAGAAGCTGCATCACCTTTTATGACCTAACCTCAGAAGTCATGAAAAATAATATCTGCTGCATTCTGTTGGTTACAAGTGAGTCATAAGCCTGCCCAGATTGAAAGGAAGGTGGTATTAGACATCACCTTTTGGAGGGGAAGAGGCAAAATTCCAGAAGAACATGCATCCACATTTGGAGACTGACAGTCTTCTCCCACTGAAATATCATCTCCATGAAGAACCATTTCTCATTTGTTTTTTGTTGCATCCCCAGTGCCTGGAATGGTGCCAAAGCACATAGTAGGTGTTCGATTCATGTTTTAGAGTGAATAAATGATTATCTTTCAAGGAGTCATTCAAGCCCACCCCTTCTCCTGATAAGTGTATTTCCTGCCCCAGGCTTTGATTTTGGCCTGGTCTTCTCAGGAGTAAGCCCAGTGTTTGTATTGGAAGGTGGGAGTTAACTATAGTGGGGGTTTTTTTTGCAGGGGGCAGTTGTAAGGGCAGCTATTGGGGGTTGAAAAATATGTAGCCAAATGAGATTCTGAGATAGTTTTCTACTGTAAGGGGTGTTGGAAACTCAGTCTGTTTTTTGCCATTCTGAAGTCTGGGAATGCCCAGGTGAGGTGATTTTGTCCTTTAGGCCATGGGGAGCAGGAAGGTGGCGCAATGGGGATGGAGCTTTGGGATGGCACCTTAGGCAGCAGAGGTGAAGGTTAGAATGCATGTTAGAAGCAATTGCAGAGATCTGGTCAAGAGGTGGCCCTGAAAGCTGCCCACAAGCCTAAGTTACTCAAGGTCTCCCTTGTTTTGTTATTTGTGAAGGACCTCCCACTTGATCTTCCCAAAGTCCTGGAGTGCATACAGTTTCTCTGACTGTCTTCTCCTTTTCCAAGAGCATCTGCCATTCACGCAAGCCAGAGAAGACAGCCCGGGCTTCTCCCTGCACTGCTCCCTCACATCAGTGAGCTGCCACGTTCTGCTTCAGCTTCCCAAATCTCTCTTCCCTTTGCCCCTCCCCTCCATCTCCACCGTTGCTCCTGAGTTCCAGCGTTAGGCTATACTGTGGCAACAGCCTCCTCACGGCTCTCCCTACCACCAGTGCTACCCTCAAACTGTCGTTCCTCCAATCCAGCCCTGCAGCAGCCCCTCACCACCTCCATCTTAAAATCCACACTCCTTAGGTCATTCAGGGGCCTTCCTGTGCTACTGGGTTTATTGCCTCCCCCGTATGAATCGTATGTTCTAGGTCCTTTCATGTTCTATCCAGGCTGTGTCACACCACCCTGGTTTCACCCAGGGCCAACTTACCCATTAGGCACAGTAAGCACAGTGCCTAGGGCCCACTATACTTTTAGGGGCCCATGAAAATGTTTTAACTTATTTTACAATCAGAAAGGGGAGAAACCTTCAGGTTGAAGAAAATGTTTTAATATGTAACATTAACATATTTGTCTTTATACCACCACAGTCGTTAAAAATACTTTTAAATATTTTTTATGGGGAAGGAGCCATGAAGGCAAAAATGCCTAGGGCCCGCAAAGTATAACGGCGGCCCCGTTTTGCTTATGCTCTTCCATCCTGCCATTTCTGGAAAGCTTGGTCTTGAAGACTCAGCTCTGAGGTAATACCCTCTTTGAGGAAGCAAAAGCCATCGGGAGTGTCCTCGTTTGGCCCTTGTCCCTTCTCCCCTTACCCCCACCTTATGCAGTCTCGCAGTTTGGAAAACCCGGTTGTTACTTTTTGGTTTTGTGCGTATCCATCTCACTAGACTGTTAGCACCTCCGTACTGACTGTTAGTACCTGTCAGTACCAAGCTGTCTCCACCTTGGTACCTGCTCCCACCTGTGGCAGAACTGCCCCCGTTAGATGCCCGGCTAACTTCGGAAGAAAACTAACAGAGGCTCTGTCTGGGCGCCCTCAGGAGCTTCTCCCGGTCCCAAACCAGGAGTGATGGGGCTGGGGTCTGCGCCCCCAGCCCTCTGCGTCCACAGGGGGCGGGTACTTGGTCTCGCGGGCTTCGGCTCCGGCTCCGCCACAAGCCCTTCCAGCTCCACCCGACTTAATCCGAAGAAGGAAGCTGGCCCTGTGCGCTTCTCTCTCTTCTTTCCCAAGGCTCCGCCCTTCCCCCTCATCTCCCCTCCCCTGTTAGTTTTCTTACGAAAAAGTGTCGCTGAGAATTCCCAGAAGGTCCCGGATGTGAAGTCACCGGCGTGAGGTCACTGAGTCTGGTTCCAGGAATGAGAAGCTTGTGGGGGAGAAAGGAAAACGCAGAAAACCAGAGAGCAGCGAGTGGAGCCGTGGGTGCTGTCGGGGGCGGGAGACTGGCTAGCTGGGCTGGGCTGGGTTCCAGGCTCCTCTCCAACCGGGTCTTGCCTGGTCTGACCCCAGGAGAGGTTCCCAAGGAAACTGCGTCAATTGAACACACAGATACCGATCCTTATTAACCAAGATCAAAAAGTCTGATACTACGTGGTGTTGGAGCAGATGGGACAACAGCAATATTTATCCTCTGTTGTCAGGGAGAGAGAACTGGCTGGGTCTGCCAGTTTGGAGAACAACTTGGAAATATGATCAGAATTTTAAATGAACATGCCCTTTGACCTAAAAACTCACACATCTAAGGATTTATTCTACTGACAAAAATATAAGGATAAATGCATAAGGTGGTTTTCGGCAGCATTGTTTGAAATACCAAAGATTAGAACCCACCTAGATGTCCAACATAGGAAACTAGTTAACAAAATGACGTGGTTCCTCCGTACTCTGGGATACTATGTGCTGTGAAAAAGAATGAGGCAGATGATTATGGGCCAGATCTGTGCCCCCATTATGATCCTTTTTTTTTTTTTAAGAGACAAGGTCTCGCTCTGTTGCCCAAGCTGGAGTGCAGTGGCACACTCATAGGTCACCTCAACTTCAAACTCAAGCAATCCTCCTGCCTCAGCCTTGAGTAGCTGGGACTACAAGCATGTCCCACCACGCCTGACCCCCTAATTATGGTCATTTTTTAAAGGTACATATTCATTCAACAAAAATATATCAAGCACCTACAAAGTGCACAACACATTGCAGACACTGGAAATACAGCAGTGAACAAAACAGACGAAGGCTGTGATTTGTGTAGTTTATGGGAAGTGGGGGATAAACAAATAAAATGCACCCGGTGGTGCTAAGTGCTGTGGAGCAGAGTCAGGTGGAGCAAGGGGTGTAGGAAATGTCAGGGTCGTGCTGTTAGATTGGACTGTCAGGGAAGGCTTCTTGGACAAGTTGACATTGGAGAAGAGACCAGAATGAAGGGAGAGAACTTCACATATCCGCCTGGTAGAGGGCACAGCCAGTGCAAAGGTAGGATTTCATGTGGCATGTGAAGCCCAGTGTGGAGGCCAGTGTGGCTAAAGCAGAGCTGGCAGGGCAGAGTGGTAGGAGGAAGTGGGCGGCAGGGGAAGATGGGGGTTCAGGTAGAACCTTGTTGGCCCTTGTGGGGTTTTGGCTTTTATAGTCAGACGAGAAGCCTTTGGAGGGTCTTGAACAAAGAAGTGACAGGACCTGACTTAGGTTTAGAAAGATTCCTCTGGCTGCTGAGTGGAGACACTGCAGAGGAGCAGGTCTGCCGCAGTAACTATGTGAGAGACAGCGGTGGCCGTGCCGGGGTAGTAGGACATACCGCACAATGATCTGCTTCTGGGTGTATTTTGATAGTGGAGCTAATAGACCAGACGTGGGTGTGGAAGAAAGAGTCATGGAGGGACTGCGTAACTGTGAGCATTGGGGGTTATCTTTTATCAGGACAGAGCAGAGGGTGGGAGGAGAAGATTTTTAGGGGCTGGGGTGAAGAATCAGTAGTCTGAGCTGCTCACGTGGGTCCGGAGTTCAGGGGTAATAGAAACCTGAGAGCGGTTTGGAATTTGTGGCTGAGAGGGTTCCAGGGAGAGACAGCTGGCACACTGGAATTGAGAAATTTGAGGAGGGTTTAATGAAAAAAGTTTTTACAAAAGAGTAACAGGGTATAGAAAAATCTTGAGGACAACGCAGGCCCCGAGGGCTAGAAACATGGGGACTTAGCCATCCATAGCTCTGAAGGTGTGAGAAGAGGGAGTTGTTGGAACCTGGGGACAGAGAGAGCTGAGAGGAGCAGACGACATCAAAACTTGTGTGATTTCATCCAAGGAAGAGGATTTGTTTTTTGATCTGTAAGTTTGTATGTAGCCGACTGACAGGAGCTGAGCCGTTTGGAGGAAGAATGCAGCCAGTCCATGGCAACTCTACAGGGAGAACGTGTATCCTGACCTCACTCTCTTCTCTTCTCCCAAAGTGGGAAGCCGGAAGAAAGGGAGCCCACTGATGGAGCCCATATGGGTCAGTCCCCTGCCCAAAGCAGGGAGAATAAGGGTGGCAAGCAGGTCTGGAGCTATGCATGGAGGCCACCGGGCACAGGGACCAGCAGTGAAGAAGACAGGCAAAGCCATAGGCTGGAGCAAGGATCTCTTAGGCAGTGAAGCAGATAAAAAAGGGGGCCCAGTCGCTGCCCTGAGGCCTTCCAATATTTAGAGATTGAGAGATAAAATGGAACCAAGAAAGGATATACCAAAGGAGCAGTCAGTGAGACAAGAGAACAAAGAGAGCCATGCCTGAGGCCAAGTGAAGCAAATGTGTCTAGGAGAGAGGGATGAGGGAGGGCTGGGACAAAGACTTCAGACAGGTCTAGTAGGATGAGGTGTGTGTGTGTGTGTGTGTGTGTGTGTGTGATGTACATATGAATAGACTATTTCTGGAAACTAACACACAAAAACTGTTACTAGTGTCTGAAGCAGAGACACTCAGGGGTAAGCAGAAGGAAGGAGATTCAACTTTTCATTTTCTTCCATTTTGGATGTTTTTAATCATGTACATGCATAAATTTTATCAAAGGGAAGAAAATATGGTTTTTTAAAAAGGTATTCCCATGGCAAGAGAGAGATAATTTTATAGAAAAAACAGACTCACAATTTTCTTTAATCGACTGGAAGACAGCTTGGGGTAGCCTTGGGAGTTGAGGAAGAGAGCTGATGGAGTCTGGGAGGGGCAGGGCAGAGAAGGCTGTTGCTGGGAGGATCTCTTCCCTGTGTTGGTCCAGCCAGTGACTTTAGGAGCAGAGACCTCTGAAGTCTGGTTTAAACTATGTCCTGCTGCTTGTGTTATCGCCCTTCATTACTTGCTCCCCACTCTGCCCAACCCATGATTTCAAGAAAACTTAATTCTTCACATTGTACCTTTGAAAAAATTTTACATGTCAATGCTTTGTTTTCAATCTCGTATATCAAAAATAAACCCCTTTCCTTAGATGAAATCACACAAGTTGGGATGATGTCATTTTGGAAAAGAGAGATTCCTCATAATTCTCTTTTTGATGAGGCTGTGCCTTAGACAAGGTATTTCTTTCCTGCAGAGCACAGAAATTTTTGGATTGAAAGGTTTTTTGTTTTTTTGGTACCCTTCCTGCACTTAAGAATCAGCTCCAGATTTGAAGGAATTATTTGGGGATTGTGCTGTGATTCTTATCTCTATTGCAGGTCCCAAGGATAGGGTCCCAGTTAAAGTTTCTAGTAGAATCAGCCTCCCAGGAGCCTCAGGCTAACTTCAGGAGGCATCTCACCAACAGATGGAGGGGCGAGAATGGGGAAAGGGAGTGGTGGGAGGTAGCGTCAGAAACCTATGTGCCCTCCTCTTCTGGGGCTGCTTCCTCGGGCTAGGAAGGGGACTCCCAATCTAAGAGACTCAAGACTTTTCTGACAGGGGTTTCCCAAAAGGGAAGGGCCAGAAGACAGAAGGGAGCCACCAGCTCAGGCCATCTCCCTTCCTTGGGCCTGACTGTGGCATGCTAAGGTCAGTGTGAGCTCCACTTCCCTTTCTATTGCCCACTCCCAGAATAACTCCAACTTCTCAATTTAACCTGTACCTTTGAGTCACCCTGCCTCTGTTACAACAAAAAGAAAACTCCATGAGAGCAGCTTGTCTGTATTTTTTCTATTAATGATCAATGATTAGAATAATGTCTGGCACTTAGTTTAGTAAATAGGATGAATGAATGACGGAAATGACTTTTCCACACCTCAAACTGTATTTCAAAGGAGACTCCCCTGAGCAGCCCTCACCACCCATACCATCTCCTCAGAACTCTTCCAACCATCTGTTTTTAGAAGACTGTACAGTTGGGTCCCAGGGTTGGCAGCCTCCATTCAGTGGTATACTAGAACCTTGGAGAGCTGATTATACACGTCTCCCAATTTCACTTTCCACGCCAGGAGCTTGCAGTCAGCCATGGCGGGAGAATTTACTCCACAGAAATTGTAAAGCACTACCAACCATGGCTTCCCCACCACTACCAGAGAACTAGTTGTTAAACGTTTACCGGCACATTGCTGCCTCCAGTCCTGTTTCTGCCACTTACAAGCTCTGTGTTCAGTCAAGTCACTCAATTGCTCTGAGCTTCAGTTCTCCATAAGATGGAGATCCCATAACATCTACCTAATAAGATTATATTCATAATCTAAACATTTGTACCCCTGTAATATGCTGAAATAAAAAAAAATTTTAAAAAAGGTTTATTTGGAGGATTAAATATTATTAGACTTCTATAACATGTTTAGCTCCTAGTAAACACTCAGTACACTTCAGTATGATTCCAGTTATCTATTGCTGCATAATAAACCAACTCCCCAATTTAGTGGCTTAATACAGTATTCATTTTGCTCATCAATCTATAATTTGGGCAGAACTTGGCAATGATAGCCCATAAATGGTAAGACACAAAGGCTTGACGTGGGAATCATCTGAAAGCATGTTCGCTCACACATCTGGCAATTGAGGCTGGCTGTCAGCTGAGGCTATTGAGCAGAACGCCTATACATGGCTTCTTCATGTGGTCTGGGCCTCCTCACAATATGGTGGCTGGGTTTCAAGGGTGAGTATCCCAAAAAAAAGCTAGGTAGAAGCTGTATCATCATTTCTAACTTAGCATCAGAAATCATACACTACAGCTTCCTTCCTATTTCTATCTATTAGAAGTCACTAAGGCTGGCCCATTTTCAAAGGGAGGGAAATTAGATCCATACTTTTGATAAGAAGAGCATGAAGGAATGGGTAGGCATGTTTTTAAACCATCACAGCTATTATCGTTGTTGCTGTTAGTATACTCTATTTGCTAACAAGTGAATTATCCTACTTGTTAGCCTATGAGCTTCCTGCAGGAGGACAGGGATCCGTTGGATTCATTGAGGTCCCTCCACCCCATCAGGTCCCCAAGTGAGCCTAGGACCCTGCCTACTGCAGAATTCAGTAGATGTTATAGAAATGAATTTCCTCACATAGGAGTTGGCCTTGGGCTTTCATGCTCCAGTTCCCCTGAATGACATCCAGTTGGCCCCATAAAAACTGAGGTGGAGGGACCTGGGTAGGACACAGCCAAGAGAGCAGGTGGCTTTACCAGCAGGGCCATAACTCCAACAGGCCCTACTCATCTTGGGATGGAGGGTGATTGTGAGGGTAAGTTTGTGGTTTAAACAAACCCCCTCCAAAGCCTGCTCTGAAGTTGGGATGGCAAGATCACTGTCTGGGAGTCAGGTCAGGGGTTCATGATATAATTTCTTTCTTGGCCATAGGTTTCCCAGTCTGTCAAATAGAAATAAGATTGGACGTTTGGAACAGATCATTATATTATTTAGAAAGCTGGGTTAGAAGCCAATTTCTTCTTCTGAAAATGGTTGACAGGGTCAAAAGCTTCTCTCATAGGAAACAGGAAAAGCTAAAGTAGAAAGAAACCTGTTTTCTTCTATGGTACATGAATTCATCTCATAGTTTCTTTGAGATCCACAGACCTAGGGCCTAATTGCAGAGAGAAGCATGCATGTGTATACAGACGGTCCCTGACTTATGATTGTTGAACTTATGATTTTTCAGCTTTGTGATGGTGCAAAAGCAATACACATTCTATAGAATGTATACTTTGAGTACCCAGACAACCATTCTGTTTTTCACTTCCAGTATAGTATTCAATACGTTACATGAGATATTCAACATGTTATTATGAAACAGGCTTTGTGTTAGAAATGATTTTGCCCAGCTGTAGGATAATGTAGTTTAGATATATTAAATGTATTTTTGACTTATTATATTTTCAACCTATGATGAACATAGTAACCCCATCATAAGCGGAAAATCATCTGTATATGGGATATTTGGGTGGGGACTTCTTTAGAAGTGACTCGGGAAGGAAAAACCCAGAAAACCCTTCATTTCAGTGGTGGGGACAGGGAGCGTAGTACCACACAAGAGCTGGCAGTGCAAGCTGGGGGGCCCAGGAGAGAGGGGGTACAGAGTGGTCAGGCCAACCCCTCAACTCGCCAGAGACTCCTTCCAGCCTCAGCTGCCCCTTCTTATTCCCCTCCTGCCCCAGCTTATGCCAGCAGGTTCCTGTCCTCAGGATCTTCCAGGTAAGTCTTAGAAGGGGAGGCGTTCTGGTCAGATCCAAGGCAGCTGCCAAGGGCATCAGGACCTTGGCCTATGCTGGTTGTATCACAGGGAATCCCAGGGCCAACTGGGCTTGTCTCTGACCACAGAGTAACCCCAGGCACATCGGGGACCCCACTGTGGGCCACAGTCTGTTCATTTGTGAAATAAGCAGCGTTGTCTAGAGCAGTTTTTCCTAAAGTGAAATCTCATGGTTAGCAGGGATCTTTCGGAGAAAAAACTGCCTTGAGTTCATTTTTCCCAGAAGTAACCCCAGAGACAAAGATTTGAGTGCAAGTGTTTCCTGAGTGCTGCAAGTATTTCCTGGGTGATCCCAGGAAGCACTCATGGAGAGAAAAGAAGGTGGATGGGGGAGGGGGAGGGAAGGACATTAGCACAGGGTGTGTTGATGATGACTATGGTGGGGAACTGTGGCTTAATTTTACTGGGATCTCTGGACACTGTCTGGAACATGCTTCAGTGTCCACCCTGGCCCACTACAGGCTGAGGGCTGCATGCAGGGGCACTTCCAGCCTGCCCTGTGTGCCCATGGAGCATGGTCCTGTGGCCAGAGACATCCCGCAGGCTGAGCTGCCTGTGTTTGCAGTGAGAAGCCTCATGTGAGAATTATGAGTGCAAAGGGGATATGAGCAAGGCACAGGCAGGGGTTGCTACACAGACAAGCAATTTTGTTCACATACATTTCATAAATGTGAGATCAATGACAATTTCCATAGAAATCCCATTACCTTTGTAATAATTATGATGGTCTTGTGGTGTGCACCTGTGCCACCAGATCTGAGTTGATCAGTTCAGCTCAGCTCATATTTAGCAAAGAGAATGTCATTAACTGTCGGTCCATTTACTAAAATGTTTCTCATATCATTTTAATATTATTGGTTACATTTGTTATATTTCCTTTTTTTATTACTGGTATTATTATATTATGTTGTAATATAATAATGACAGTATGGCCCCAAATCATAAAGATGGATCTATAGTTCAAAAGAGGTTCATTAAAGAATAAGAATAGTATTGAAAATAGTAACAAAAATCCTGCAATATAAAACTTGATTATATATACTAAGGCAGATGAGAATGTAGAATGAGATGATTTTATACAAGCAGGAAAAAAAATGTGAATCCCAAAGACATGGCATGGGAATGAATAGCCAAAAATGGGATTTTGTTAGCTGGTAATGCATTTCCTTTAGTCCCCAAGGCATCATCTATCGTGCAACTTTGTCAAATAGTGGCATTGAAGCCCATTCGCATCATGTTCACATGAGATCCTATAATCATGTTCACATCAAACCCTATAATCAAGTTTTTCTAGATTATGGGTAAAATAAAGTCCAGTGTAATATGGATGCATTTTCTCGCTAACGACAGAGAAAAGATCAAAACTTGTGATCTTTGAATTTAATGGTTTTGAAACAAAATCATTAAACTTGTCTAACTTACAGTGAAAACCAACGCAATTCACACTATGACTTGTAATTGAGTCATAGGCTACTGAGGAATATGATGATCGGAGGAAAAGCAAGGCAAGCTCTTGGCAAAATTACTTGATCAAATGACACTTTGAGATGTCACATAAAATCAATGGCACACAGTGTGAAAGAGCAATTGCTGTCTTGAATGAATGCTAACAGACAATTGGCTTTATTGTTGAATAAAACCACTTGTGGCAAGCCTCATTCATTGTTGATCAAAAATTCATTTCATCCCTTCCTTCTTGATCATAGATCTCTGATGTTGATCCATGCCCCAAAGTTTCCAATCTCAGGCAATTAATGACAAGTGGTCTAAATCAAGCATGATCAGCACATTTCCCACTTTTTCAGTCTCCCTTGCTGCTGTAGGAGACCATGAAACCCAGTTCTGGCCAATGAAATATTATGCGAAGTCTGCTGAGGGTACTTGTTGAAAATTTTTATTTTCTTAATAAAATAGGTGCATGTGGTAGCACCCCTCCCCCTTCTCCTAATTTGGCAGCCATCTTGCAAATGCGAATCAATCAGCACCAGGTAAAGGCTGAGAGAATTCTAGAGACACCAGCACAGACATTACTGAGCCACTGAATGAATGTCAGTGGCTGCTTACTTAAAGACGTTGGGTTACAGTACAGAAGCCAACTCCTCTATGTTTAAAGCCACTGTAACTTGTTCTTTATGCCTGGCAGTTGAAAACATTTCTAATGGGTGCACCACTGGTGTGTGGAGTATGAGTCAGCTCTCCACATATTTTCAAAAGATGCATGCGGGAAACATACTTGATGGCTTTTTGTTTTGTTTATCACTGGAGATCTTTGCAAAATTAGATGAATGAGTTTCTAGTTTCCAATTGGGTTCAGCAATGGGGATCCCCAGCAGGAAATGGAGAAGGAAGAGAGTGAGATCAGAGCACTCAATCCCCTGGTTTCCTGCCTGTGAGTCACCATGGGTTGGATGCATCCTTCAACAGGAGGCCACTGGTCCTCCCAAGCTGGCCCAGTCTGCTGGTTTTCTCTCTTTTAATGACCTCCCCCTACCCCTCTCTCCCCTTTTTTCCTCAGGCCTTTTGGTGGTAGCAGCTTTTCTACTGCTTACCCAGGTTATTGCACCATCCCTGGGGGTGCTTCTACATCCACATGTCTGTAAATAGACCCTCTGAAAAGAAGCCTTTCTAAAATCATCCTGTTTTTGAGTGTGCCACTATCTTTTGGTATGCTGACTGATCACCCAGCATCACTCCACAGATTTAAAACTGAAACCAAAAAAAATTGCCTGTGAATGTTAACCACACACCACTGTATTCACAAAGACCAGCTGTCAGGCAACAATCTGGCTGCTAATCTTGATATGTACAGAAACAAACAGCAGGAAGAGTCAACGCTTTCAATTCATGGCATCTCCTCCTATGTCTTCTCAGAATACTGTGTGTAGAACTGGACAGCACATCAAAGACACTGGAACAAATGCTGGCTGCTGAGGGAAAGATATTCACATGGAGTTCTGAAAGAAGAGATGAGATACATACACCTTTGTGGCACCGATAGGTCTTTGAAGTCGGTGGCTGGCTCAAGCAGCATCTTGGTGGCACATCGAGTACCTAGATTACCCTGAACCTTTGGCTTCAGGGCAAGGCTATCATCATCTTTCATGCTCAGGAAAAACACCAAGATTGTGAAGAGAGAACTGTGGTGCCAAAGCTAACCCTTTGAGAACATAACTCTTTCTCTACAATTGAACATTTTTTTCTCTTGGCAGAGAAAGAAATTGATATAAATGCAACTACCAGAAAAATTAAAAACAGACTATAACTCTTCAAAACATCAGACAAAAATACAAACATATGTGCACATACATATGCATACCAAAGAAAATAAAAAAATACACATATTAATAACAAAACATAGAAAACAGAGGAAGCATTAAGAGAGAAAACATAGCATAAGATGACAGAATTAAGACTAATATGTCACGAATATCAACAATGCAAATGGGATAAACCTATTCTTATAATTGAAAAAAGCTTCTCACATTGGATAATAAAACAATGTCCTATTGTATGTTGTGTGCAAGAGATATATCTTTGCCAAAATAACTGAGAAAGGTTAAAAATAAAATACAGGCTGAGCGTGGTGACTGACGCCTACAATCCTAGCACTTTGGGAAGCCAAAGAAGGACGATCGCTTGAGGCCAGGAGTTCGAGATCAGCCTGTGCAAGAGTCAGACCCCGTCTCTACCAAAAATAGAAAAAATTAGCCAGGCATGGTGGCACGTGTCTGTAGTCTCAGCTACTCTGGAGGCTAAGGCGGGAGGATCGCTTGAGCCCAGGAGTTTGAGGTTGCTGTGAGCTAGGATGACGCCACAGCACTCTACCCTGGGCGACAGAGTGAGACTGCCTCAAAAAAAAAAAAAAATCCCACATTCGTTCCTGCTTAAAACAAATAAAATCATAACAGAATAGAGTTTAAGGATAGACTGGCTGTTTCTTAACATGGTTTTATACATACATATGGGGGGTATACACATGTTTCAAAGAAAAAAAGCCAACATGATGTTCAAGAGTGAAAGAAGAAATACATCCCTATCAAAGTCAAGAGCAAGGTGAGAGTGACCACCATCATCATTATCATTTAATATGGCTTTGGCAGTTCAAACCAATGTAATGAGACCAAAAAAAGAAATGTAAACATTGGAAAGAGGAAGCAAAATTATGTGTAGAAAAGATAATTGCTTGAAAAATGCACAACTATTAGAGACAATATGAGAATTCGGGATGATGGCTTTCTGCAAGGTTAATATACAAAGCTCAGTAGCCCTCCTTTACATTAAAAAATATATATATATAAAATCTATCAAAAATACAATAGAAAGAAATTGCAGTTACAGTGGCAATCAAAAAGATAAAATATTTAGAAAAATATTTAAAAGACATTTAAGGGCCTTTACAAAGATAATATTAAAATTATACAAAGAACATTCTGTTCTGTGCTTTTGGAATAGAAAGAGTCAATATTATAAAAATGTCAGTGCTTTATCAATTAATTTATTAATTCACTGTGATTCAAATTAACATACCCATAGGATTTGTTTGTTTGTTTAGCTGGTGGGGAACTTGCAAAAAATGATACGAAATTCCAAATGGGAGAATAAATAGGAGCCAAGAAAGCCCTGAAAAAGAAAAGCAACAAGATAGGGCTAGACCTATCAGACAATAAAACATATTATGAAATTATAATTTGTAAAGCAATTTGGTACCCAGAGATGAATAGATAACTCAGTGGACCTGAATAGAAAACCAGAAATAGACCCAATACAAATGAGAATTTAGTTTATGTTTAAGGCAACATTTTAAATTAGTAGAGAAAGTGGTAATAAATTAGCTAACCACTGGGGGGAAAAATAAAGTGGGAACACTACTCCATTTCCTAAATCAAAATAAGTTCCAGATGAACAAAAGATGTATTATATTAAAAATAAGACCATGAAACTGTAGAGAAAAGAATAGGTGAATTTATTTAAAATATTATGATAGAGAATGCAGCATACAAAACCCAGGCGCCCTAAAGTAAATATTTAAGAAATTGGACTATATAAAAATTTAAAACTTCTGTATGGTAAACATTGTATGAACCCAGGTGAAAGACAAACCAGGAATAAATGCTACTGTGTGACAGATGGAAGAGCTCATTTCCTTCACAAAGGCCCACAGCAACTCGATACAAAATGAGTAAAGAATATAAACTAGCAGTTTAGAGAGAAATACAAACGGTGTATAAAATTCTCAGCTTCACTCGTAATAAGAGAAATGCCAATTTAAAAAGTAGAATTTCTTTGTTTCTCCTATCAGATTGGCAGAAATCCACAGTTTGATAACTCCTAGTGCCAGGGAGGGTGTTGGGAAACAGTCACCCTCACACACTATTGGTTGAAAGTGAAATTGGTGCAATTTTTGGGATTTGGCAATATCTGTCAAAATCCTTTGACCCAGAGCTCAACTGCTCAGATTTTTAATCCACGAATCTACGCACAAAAGTCTTCCAATTTATGTAAGTGAGAATGTTCAGTCTCCTTTCCTGGCTTTTACTTTCCTGTGCCTTAGCTCAGTGGCTCTCAAACTTTGATGTGCATCAGAATCAACTGGAGGGCTTGTTAAAACACAGGTTGCTGGGGGCCCCACTTGCAGAATTTCTCATCCAGTAGGTCTAGGGAGCACCCAAAAATCTGCATTTCTGACAAGTTCTCAGGTGATGGCTAATGCTGCAGGTCAGGAGCTACGACCCCAGGACCACTGCCTTAGCCCACTGAGAGAACTGGGGAAAAGTCTGTCCCATGTCGATCTCACATCCACCCAGGATGGAGGCTGAGAGCCGACAGGGAGTGAAAGAGGCAAGGTGGAGAGAGGATTGGGCAGGTGAGGAGGTAGCTGGGGTGGGGCTGTCCAGAGAGGAATGTTTGAGCCTCCTAAGGAGACAGAACCTTAGTCCGTGTTCCTAGCCTCACCAAAGTCCTTCCTTCTCTCCCTACAACCAAGGGTGGCTCAGAAACAGCAGGGCCTGCCATATACTCTCGGTGAATCCCCAAGTTTGGATAAGGGGCACACTAGCCACCAGCAGACAGTATGGACTGGCAGTCAGAGAGCCAGGCCATCCTAGACAGGAAAGGCAGCCCCATTCCTCAGATAAGCCTTCAAGGGGATGGGGTTGAGATGGCACATGGGAGAGTGTCCTTGCTAAGGTGGACGTTCTCCTTGAAACTCAGCTACTTTGATTTGGTTTTGAAAAAAGGGGAAAAAAACCCAACTTCTTTTCAACAAATGGTATTGGGAAAACTGGATATCCACATGTAAAAGAACTTAGTTGTGATCCTTAACTTACACAGTATGAAACTTAACTATAAATGGATTGAAGACCTAAACATTAAGAACTAAAACTATGAAACTCTTAGATGAAAAATAACATGAAGCTCTTTGCATACGAGAGCCATAATGGAATATAATTCTTACCCATTTATGGCAAAATAAGAAATCTATTTGGTTTTTGTCCCCTGTACCTTGCTCAGAATTACTAAAACCTATGGAATTTCCTGAGTGATAGGAGTATCTTTTGTTATTCATAAGGAACCCCTTTGGATGACACCAATTTTATGCTAATGAGGTGACTTCAGGTGGGACTGGAAAACTCTCCAGACCATCACCACACTAATTCAGATGGAGAGAAACCTAAATAGCTGAACCTGACCAGTGGACCCCAGATATCCCTCACTGGTCCAGATGTAGGCTTATTAGTGGAAGGCTGAAAACACTGATTTCCTTTTCACAATTATGTCATTATAATTATCATTCCCCCTCCCTCTTTTTCTTTTTTTAATCAGGGTAAAACTTACAGTAAAGTGAACAAAACTTTGCCTCACAATGGGGCTGGTCACCAGAAAGACTAAGTGATTACAGGGTTGGAACTTTCAACCCTACCCACTGACCTCCAGGAAGGGAAAGAGGGCTAGAGATTGAGCTCTACAAAAACTCTTGAACAAGATTGGATGAACTTCTGGACCTGTGAACACATCCATATCCACAACCACATACCAAGAGGAGGGCACAGCCCAACTCCATTGGGACAGAAACTTCTGTGCTCAGGACACTTCCAAACCTTGCCCTATGTACCTGCTATAGTTTGGATGCTGTTCCCTCCAAATCCCATGTTGAAATTTGATCCCCAGTGCTGGAGATGGGAGATATTTGTGTCATGGGGGCAGATCCCTTATGAATGCCTTGGTGCTGTCCTCAAGGTAATGAACGAATTCTTGCTGTCTTAGTTCCCACCAGAGCTGGTTGTTAAAAGGAGCCTGGCACCTACCCCCTTTCTCTTGCCTCCTCTCTCATCATGTGACCTCTGCACAGCCGGTTCCCCATTGCCTTCTGTCATGAGTGGAAGCAGCTGGAAGCCTTCACCAGAAGCCAAGTAGTACTGGCGCCATGCTTCTTGCACAGCCTACAGAACCATAAGCCAAATAACCTTCTTTTCTTTATAAATCAATTACGCAGCCTCAGGTATTCCTTTATTAGCAACACAAATGGACCATGACAGTACCTCTTCATCTGGCTGTTCATTTGTATCCTTTGTAATAAAAAGACAAGTAAAGAGTCTTCCTGAGTCTGGTAACCGTTCTAGCAAATTATTGAATCTTAGAAGGGGCTTGTGAGAACCCCGATTTATAGCTTGTCGGAAGTACTAGAGGCCTGGACTTGTGATTGGTGTCAGTTTGGGAGAGTCAGTCTTGTAGGACTGAGACCTAAGCTGTAGGGTCTGCACTAATTCCAAGTAGTTAGTATCAGAGTTGAATTGAATTGTTGTGTCCAGAGAATCAGAGAATTAATTGGTTGTAGGTACTGGAAAACTCTCCAGATCATCACCACACTAATTCAGATGGAGAGAAACCTAAATAGCTGAACCTGACCAGTGGACCCCAGATATCCCTCACTGGTCCAGGTGTAGGCTTATTAGTGGAAGGCTGAAAACACTGACTTCCTTTTCACAATTATGTCATTATAATTATCATTCCCCCTCCCTCTTTTTCTTTTTTTAATCAGGGTAAAACTTACAGTAAAGTGAACAAAACTTAGATAAAGAACTTGAATGTTTACATATGTACATACCTCCCGTCCGACCACTACCCAGATCAAGATATAGAACCTCCCCAGCACCCCAGAAGGCTCTTAGGCCTCTTCCTCAACAACACCCTAAAGGCAACATTATCTATTACCATGCTTTAGTTCACCTGTTTTTAAACTTCATATAAATAAATCGAATTATAGTTATTCTTCTTTTGTGCCTGGCTTCTTTTACTCAATACAATGTTTTTAAGATTTTAAGATGTTTTAAGATGTGTGTATTAGTCCATTTTTTTTCTGCTATAACAGAATATCACAGACTGGGTAATTTATAAAGGAAAGAGATTTATTTGGCTCATGGCTCTGGAGACTGGGAAGTCCAAGAGCAGGTACAAATACCTAGTGAGAGTCAGTCCACGGTGGTAGGCATTACATGGCAGGCAGGTGCATGAGACAGAGAGAAATGGGTGTGCAACTTATCCTTTTATCAAAAGCCCACTCCCAGGATAACTAACCTACTCTCCAGATAATGGCATTAATCCATTCATGAAGGCAGAGCCCTCATAACCTAATCACCTGTTAAAGGTCCCACCTTCCAACATTGTCACATGGCAATTAAATTTCAGCATGAGTTTTGGGACATTTGAACCATAACATTGTATGAGGCAATAGTTTATCCTTTTTCATTGCTATATAATAACCCATTATATGAGAAATCACAGTTAATTTCCTCTGACCTATTAGTGGATATTTGGTTTGTTTTCAGTTTGGGGCTATTATACATAAAACTGCTATAACATTCTTTTAAATGTCTTTTGGTGGCTATAAGTACCTTGTTTCTCTTGGGTAAACATTGAGGGGTGGAATTACAAGATTATAGTTTACCTATGTTTAGCCTTAGAGCGTACTGCCAAATTATTTTCCAAACTTATTGTGTCAATTCACCCTTCCATCAACAATGTATGACAGATGATTAATTCTCAATCTCATCATATTTGGTATTGTTAGTCCTTTTGACTTTAGCCTTACTGGTGGGACTATATCATTAGTTTTTAACTTTTAAAATTTTTATTTAAAACTTGTGATAGTTTTTATTTACCTAAGATGGGTGGTCCATGGATGTTGAATATTTGAGAAACTTGTAGGATTCTTCCAAGTATTCAAAATTCCCTGAAGATGTGTGGGTGTGTTTCTGCTGATATATGTGCCATAGTCACAGATGGATGCTGCTCCAGATCCCACCCTCATTGCCTTGGAACAGACCCTTCATTTCCCCATGAACAGGAAGACTTCAGTTGGGATCCCAGAGGGAGATGTTTCCCATCATCAGCAACATCTGGGGAACATCTGGTGAACCCATCCCAGGACAAGGAGATGCTTTTCTGGAGAAAACACATCGCTTATTTGATTCTCCCATATTTTCCCTTCTTCTCTCCTCCTACTCCCTAAACTTCATCACCCATTGGGCTCCCTGCTCTAAGCCAGCACCCCAGCCCTTGCCAACTCCCTGACCTGATTCCTGTCTTATCTGGTTTTCTCAATACACAGCCCAGCAGGATGCAAACCTAGGTAGCCTGAGTAGTGCTCAACGCTGCCCAGTTCCCTGACCAGCAGGCAGCATCTTCTAGAAACTGAATCAAGGAATGCTGAAGCTGGTGGTATTCCCTGGTCTGATGCCCCCATTTTACAGATTGAAAAGCTGAAGCTGAGAGAGAGAGAAAGAGAGAGAGAGACAGCCAGTCACGGACAGGAATCTAACTAGAACTTCACTTCCAGGTATCATAGAAACACCCTTTCTGTTGAAGTCCTGGCCTGGGGATTAGAGGTAAGCAGGAAGGCAGGCAGTGGAAAGGATTCTTTGGGACAATTGAGGTCTGCAGCCCACAGCGCAGCCACAGGGAGAGCGTGGCTGAGTGCCTAAGGGTAGTTGTGGTGGGTGGGTGGCCTAGGGGGTTGTCTCTTAAAGCTCTGAGAGCTGAGTCACCTCTAGCAACTGACACCCAGCTGTATAGCCTTTAAACTCCTTCCTGATCAGTCTCAGCTACACTGTAACTTCAAAATGCTGTGTGTTGAGGATCCCTCCACCGCCACCTCCAGCCCTGCCATCACCTTGAGCCCCAGCAATTTTTACTCATTTACTAGATATGTTTAATTTATTCAACAAGTTCTTACCAAGGACTGGGGACACAGGAGTGATCCAGTCCAACACAGACAACATACCAGGAAATGCACGGAAACCACACAACTAAGTGGGTGCCAGCCAGGTGCAGGTGGACAGCAGCATCCCTGAAAGTTTGAACCAGGACGCACCCTGAGAACAGATCGCTGGCAAACAGGGCTGCAGTTATCAAGGGTGTGAGGCAGGAGTGCAGAGGTGAGGCTGGAACAGATAATGCCTTATGTGTAAAATAACTACGTGCAGCAGGACTAACGTTGAAAGCACATGAATGAACAAAAAGATGTATACACACTAACGACATTGAAATGGATGGGCAGGGAAGGGAGTGGGGAATGGTGTCGTGAAAAGAGAGGTGAGACTGCAAAGGTGGGCGCGGGCCAGATTTATCTGGCTTTGTAGGCCCCACAGAGGTGAGACTTCATCCGGAGGGCACTGGGAACTGGGAAGCCACTGGAAGCTTGGCTCCAGCTGCCCAGACACCCGGGCTGCAGACCCCCAGGAACACACACACAGTGCATCAGGAAGGACAGGGGGCTTTATCTTCTCCCAACCTGCTTTCCTCCTATTGTTCTTCCATGGAAAGGTAAAGGGTGGGCAGACCCCTGCCTGGCCCCCTCCACATACACACCTGTGGCTGAAGGGGGGCTCTCGCCATCACCTCCACCCCAGATGCCATCCAGGATAGGAGGCTCCCCATCCCCCACCTGGAGGAAGGTAGAATGGAATCCTGAGGGCTGGGCTAGTAGCTGACAGGATTCATCTAGGACAGGCAGAAGAACCCAGAATGCAGCGGGAGCAGGACTGGGAGGGGGAGGGTCAGGCTCCCTCGAAGGCTCCCTGGAGGAGGCAGTGCAAACTGAGACTCTAAAGGCTTTGGGATTCTGGTAAGCGGGGAGGGCAACAAGACGTTCCAGGCTGCAGCAAAGGTGCGCGGGTGGAAACGCTCAAGGTGATGGGTAGAATCGGACCTGCGGTTGGGAAGTGGGGCCGAGGGTGGACTCTGGGCCAGGACTTGGCTGCCGGGGCATGCAGTACAGGGAGCGTTGGCCCCGAGTCAGGAAAGGCCTTGGCGGGAGCAAAGAAGGCAGTGGGCCATTTTAAGTGGCCAGGGTCTGGCCCGGAAGAAACAGACTGATTTTTTTTTTTTTAAGAAAAGATGGGATGGGGGTGGGGAAGCTGGTTCCTAGAGCCCCCAGTTCAGACCTAATGCAGGGCAAGGATCTGTGGTCCATAGGCAGAGGTTGCAGGGCAGGCCCACGGGTGACACCTTTCCCTCTTCCCGTTTGCCACTTCCCCACACACCCGAGGTTCATCTCCAGTCATAGTTTACTTTTCTGGCGGATCTTGGAGTGAGTGGTATGGTGGGGGCGGAGGAGGGAACGTTTAGATTGGATTGTAATAACCTGTCTCCGGCGGGGTGGGGGTCGGAGGGTGTAGGGGACCTTGGCTCTGCCACTGTTTAGCCCGGTGGCCTAGCGGAGTTCCGCGCTGCTCCCGGCCTCAGTCTACCCATCTGTAAACGGGGGCGGTGGGGCGAGGCGGGGATCTTTACGACCCGGCTCTGCGGGTTTGGATGTCTGCCCCCGCAGGAAGCGCGCTGGAGGCGGGGCGGGGAAGGGCGGGGAAGGGCGAGGGCGGGAGGGTGCGGGGGGCGGAGAGCGGCAGAGGCGCCGCCGCGGGGTCAGAGTCCGCAGCGAGGCCCAGCGGCCGCAGCGCCTGGCTCGGGGCGGGTGAGGAGGCGGTGCCTCCGGGGCGGGGCTGCGGGGCGGCCTGGCGGGAGGCCCGGCGTGCGTCAGCGCCGTGAGCCCCGGAGTTTTCCACTGACGAGGAGGGCGGAGCAGCGGGCGGGGCCGGGCGCAGCCAGTCTCCCGCTGCCGCCGCCGCTGCCGGACGCGTAGTGAGGGGCCGCTTGACCGACGGCTCCCCGGCCGAGCGCACACACAGTCGCGGCGCGGGGGCCGTCCCCAGCTGGGACGCGGATCGCGTCGGTGTCCTTGGCGAGCGCCCGGATCGCAGGTGAGCGCTGAGGGGCTCGGAGCCCAGCTGGACGGGACTTTGGGGAGGGATTGTCCGACGCGAGTGGCACCGCTGCTCCAGCCCCTGCCATTCGCTCCCCCGCACCCTGAGCGGGCGTCGGGGCTGGGGCTGTCCAGTTCAGCCGCAGACTGCCCGCCGCGGCCTGAGTGCGGGACCGGGAGACAGGGAGGCGAGAGTCGCAGGTTTTTCGCTCCCCTCCCCCGCCCTGCCGCGGTTACCCTAAGAAGTCACGGCACCCCCAGTTCAGTGCGGCTGGCGGCCGAGCTAGGGGTGCGCGCGGGTGGCTGGCTAGGTGACGGGGTGCGCGCGTCCGCGGGTGAGTTTCCTTTTGACCCAGTTGCCTAAGAACTTTTCAGAAGTTCCTCGCGTGGCCAGAGCAGGTGACATTTGTCGCCTTCCTTCTCGGGCACCCTCCCCCCGGGGGGGGGTGCTGCCCGGGCCGTGGCGTGTGCCGGCCGGCGGGGGTCAGGGAGGGAGTGGAGACATGAGCGAGGAGTGTGGCTCGGTGAGTCACGAACCCCGGGAGGGAGGGAGGGGAGGGATTGTGTCGTACGCTCACCTGTTTGTCAGTCACCGTCACACGCAGAGGCCACCGCTGTGAGTCACGGGCGCTGCTACACCGGCCACCCGCGGGCACACGTAGGCTCTCTCCCACGCACTCTACTCCCTTCCCCAGCATGTACTCCTCCCATTCCTCAGTTTCCCCTCCCGGGGGGCCCTGTCACAGGCATGCACTGTTGAGATGCCCACATCACAGCAGCAGTCACACACTTAGTCACTCCCACTCCCCGGCACAATCACACTGCTATAGCCCACACTTCTGACACTAGAGGGTCCCTCCCCGGCTCCCCATGCCCACCCAACACCTCCACTCTGAGTCTCACAGTCCTTTGGAGAGTAACTCATCACCTCACCCGCCCCCAAATCTTGACAGCCCTGCCCTCTTCTTTCCCCAGTTGCCTTGGTCTCCAAGTCCACTGTCTTTCTCCTGTGCCCTTGACCTGTCAACTCACCTGGCCCTGGCAGCACCTCCAACGGCCACACCCCCTCCAGTCCCAGTGCTGAGCCATCTTTTGAAAATGCAAATCTGGTATTGTCACTCCCTTCTGTGGCATCGCATGCCCTCAGGCTAAAACCTATCCTGGAGCCCAGGCTCTGCCCCCTCTCTGGCCGCCCCTCCCCCGCTGGCCACTCTGGCTCTTCCTCCTCAAGTCCTTCCCCCCGCTGAGCCCCCATTTGGAACCCTCCCAACATTGCTTTCTCTGAGAGACCTGCCTTCACCCCCAGCTGCACCCCTCCTTGCCCACCCCTCAGAGCCTCCATGCCAGCACACTATGCTGGCTGTTCTCCTCCCCACTCAACTCACAGCTTCAAGAGGGCAGGCAGCATCTGTGTAGGTCTTGCTTCCTGTATGCGGAGTGCCTGCCACCGTGCTTGGCACATGTGGGAGCTCGATAAATATTTGTTGAATGAATGAATGAGACAGCAAAGGAGGCCCTGCTTAGGTGGAAGCAGTCATTGTCAGGTGCAGTTTCCCTTCTGCAGGAGCAAGTACCTCATGTAGCCAGCAAACATTTGGCACCTACCCAGTGCCAGGTGCTGGAGGCCAAGGCTGAGGAACTGTCCCCTCCCCTGAGATCACTTTCTGAGGGATGGGGGGGAAGGGGTACCAAGGCTTCCTGTCTGCCTTCTTTGGGCTGCCCAGGCTGGTTTTTCTGTGGGGGCCAGAGGTGCTTAGAGGTGCCCTCCCTTTCTCCCAGGAAGTAGTTCCTGAGGGCCGGGAGTCATGTGACCCCAGGTGTTTTGGGGGGGACTGACCAAGGCTTGGGTCTCTGAGGTTAAAGGACACATTCTTCAGATTCCTGGAGGGGGATGGAGGCAGCTAAAGGTGACCCCTCCCTAAGACCAGCTCCTGCTGGGGGCTGGGGCTTTGGTGGGACTGCTGAGGTGGGCACAAGAGTTGGTGTGACTTTTCAGAGGCCTAGAGATGCCCCCTCCTCCCCTAAATAGCCCTTGGTTGCTTGGAGGATGGTGGAGGGGGGCGAGGTGACCTTGCCTGGATTCACATAGTGAGGCCTGAGTGTGTAGGTTGCTGTGGCCTGGAGACTGAGGGGCGGGCCCCCCTCCCCCCATGCCTGTGTGTGGTGGCAGGAGGGCCTCCTGATTCTCAGGGCTCAGTCAGATCCGGAAGAAGCCTGGTTCTCTTTGATTCAGGGCCTGTCTCTGGGGCTCCTCGGGGGTGTGGTATTTCTGTCTGAGCCAGCTCCTGGGAATTGCCTTTCCTTCCTCCAGGACCCCAGGAGGGGGCTGTGCTCACCCTGGGAACAGTGCCATGGTCAGGATCTTGATTCCTGGGTAGCTGCTGAGGGCCCCTCCCCCACCCTCTGACTCACTGTCTGACACTTTTCTTGGACTCTTTCACTATCTTTCATTCCTTTTTCTTACTTGGCCTCTCCTTGTCTCTGGCTCAGTCTTTTTGTCTCATCTCCAGCCTCTGCCTCTCTCTCAGCCTCCGGATTCTCAGGTGGGACAGAGGGAACCTGAGATCCGGGGGCGCGTCCCCCCTCCTGCCTCCCTGAAGGAGTATCCAGGAGGAGATGATTTATCATTTCATTCCAGGTCTGCGGATCCTGCAAGGGGTTCTTCACTAGAACCCGCAGCTTGGCCGTAGCCTCCCTGTGCCTCGGCTTCCCTGTCTACAGCCTTGGTGGTCTAAGCCCCACACCTTAACTTCTCCTGTGGACATCCTGAGGCAGGGCCATGCTGTCTGGTTTGAGCCTGTGTCCTTGGCTTCTCTCTCTATCTGTTTGCTCTTGGGGAACAGGGAGTCTCTTGAGATGCCTACGTGGGCACCTGTCTGCAGCCCGAGCTTCCCTCTCCTGCCCTCAGAGCCACCCCTTTTGAACACCATTCTTGCTTAAACCCTCTGGCACAGGCTGGCGGATGGGCATATATATGACCCTCTTCTTAAATTAACTGTGACAAGAGTTGGAGGAGTCACACTGTCTTCACCCCATGCATGAGGTTGCCCCCAGTGATCTCATGTGCATAAAGATTGTTTCCATGTTTATACCTGATATGTGGGGCCAGCCTGCCTGCCTCTGACATTGTCAGATGCCCTTTCTATACCGGACTCTGTCCTAGGCCTGGGCACAGTGATGGCCAGGCAGAGATGGCCCTCAGCCTGCTGTGAGGCAGATGAGCAATGAGGCCGTTGCAGTATGGTCAGATAAGGCCTGTGATGGGGAAATTCCAGGGCCTATGGGAGCTGCCTTAGTTCAGGCTACTCTAACAAAAAAAACATTGGGTAGCTTAAACAAAAGAAATTTACTTTTCATGCTTCTGGAGGTTGGGAAGTCCAAGATCAAGGTGCCAGCCAGCCTGGTAAGGGCCCTCTTGGTTTGTAGGTGGACACCTTGCTGCGTCCTCACATGGTGGAGAGAGAGATCATCTCTCTTGTGTCTCTTTGTATGGTACTAATCTCATTCACAACCTCATTTATTAATACCTCCCAAAGGCCCCAGCCCCAAATACCATCACATTGGAAATTCCTCCTCAACATATGAATTTTGGTAGCATACAAATACTGAGTCCATAGCAGGAGCCAGAGAGGCAGGGGGAAGGAGTGGGGGATTCAGGAGGCCCCTTTGGAGATGATGTCTAAAAGGGAATGAAGCTGAGGGTTCTATCTTGTGCAGAGGTCAGGAGGTGAGCAGGGACACGGCCACTGGGGGAACTGCAAGTTCAGCTGGAGTATAGAGAGTGGTTTAGGGAGAGTCCTGCATGATGAGGCTAGAGGGGAAGCCAGGGGCAGGCTTCCCTGAGGGGAGCTACAGAGCGCTTCTAAGCATACAGTGGTGGGTAAATGTGTGGTTTAAGATCAGGGTAAGAATGGCTGGGGGAGAAGGCAGGAGCAGAGGTAGGGGTGTGGGTAGCAGTAGTGGGGACAAAGACATGATAAGGGCAATAAACTTTTTAAATTGATAGTGACCCACATAAAATGCATAGAGTACACAAACCTTATGTGTAGAGCTAGATGAATTTTTTATAGTTTTTGACATTCATGTAACCAGATCAACATAGAACATATCCAGAACCCCCCAGAAAATTCTCCCATGACTCTCAGTGTATGCCCCTCCCCCTGGAACCGCTGTTCTGACTTGTAGTGTCACCGATTGGTTTTGCCTGTTCTTGAGCTTCACTCGCATGCATTTTGTGTCTGGTTTCTTTCACTTAACATGGTGTCTGTGAGATTCATCTGTGTTGTGTGTAGCCAGGAGCTCACTCTTTTCTTTTTTCAGTGTAGAATAACACATTCACTGAGCACTTATCACTGTTCTAAGAACTTGACATGTATTGATTCCTGTAAATCTCCCAACTCCACGAGGTTTTAAGGTAAAGAATTGGAGACACAGAGGTTAGGGAGCTTGCCCAGGATTACCCAGCCAGCTGATGGCCTAGCCAGGGTTCAAGCGCAGGCAGTCGGGTTCTGGAGCTCAAGTTCCTAACACCACACCAGGCAGCCTGCGTGATGCCTACCGAGCCTGTGCCTGGCCTCGTGTGGATTAAAGGGATTTATGTGAACTTCCAGGCTTGCGTGCCTGGGTGTAGATGGAGTGGGGGGGGGTGGGGGGGAAGCTGTTGAGGATGATGCAGGTTTCTGGCTTGAGTAACTGGGTGGGTGGCAGTGCTGTTACTAAGATAGGGAACACAGGAAGAGGAACAGATGGCACAGAGTGGGGGGTGGGGAACAGACAAGGGGTTCAGTTTGGGGCCTGTGGAATATGTTTCTAAGGGACGGCCAGGCAGAGATATCAAGGGGGCCATTGGCCCTGGGGGTCTCAGGTTTGGGAGTGTGATCAAGGAGGCATTCAGGACCCTGTAGACAACATCTGGAATTTGGGAAAGAATGGGGTCTCCCTGCAGGACTGTAATAGGGATAGGGTGTGTGGGTGTTCATGTGTGTTTCTGGGTGCTGTGTGCATATGTGTGCATGCCTGCCTCTGGGTCATGAGTCCCCCATCTCCTGGGAGGGCCTGCAGGTCAGCTGGGAGCGGGGTTGTTTTTGTTTGTGGTTTGACCCTGGGAGGAGGGTGCCAAGCCTGAGAAACTACCCGCTGAGAAGCCCCCGGAAACATCTGTGAGTCCTCTTCCCCCAGGCCCAGGGTGGAGGATTGGCCAGGGAGGGAGATTTTCTTGTTTCTCTCATGCCTGCCTAGGGGAGGCTGTCCCTGGGGTGAATTTTATCCAGTTAGGAGGTTGACAGCACACCCTCCAGGATTCAGGGACATAATGAGAGGCTTGGGAGAAGGGGAAGGGGTGTTAAGAAGGGACACCTGAGAAGAGGAGACCAAGACAGCCTTCTGGTTGGTTTTTCCTGTTCTCATTTCCTGTGATGGCAGTGGGGGAGGGTTCCCCAGCACTGGGGCCTCTGCTTCGTTTCCCTTCCTCCTGGTGACCTCCTGGGGGCCAGCCCTGAGTGCAGCAGGACGCAGCAGCAGAGACAAGGTAGCTGTACTCAGCCCTTAGGATTGAGTCCTCTGGGGGTTCCCAGGCCTAGGAAGGGGCTATTATTAGCTGAAGCGTTCAGGGGCAGGAGTCCAAGCCCCCTCCTCTCAGCCAGCCTGGCTGTGGGAGTCTCTGGTTACACTCAGCTGAGGACTAATACCCTCAAAGGGGAGACACCCTGGTGTGTCCTGGGGTGTTCCACATGGCAAAGCCATAGACAGGAGAGACTGAACATTACGATCCACTGAGTGGCTCTGGTCACACAGTCAGCCTCAGGGCAGGGACTTCTCTCCTGCAGGGCGGGAGTTTCTGAGGGAAAGTCTGAGAGGCTCCATCACAGGGAGGGGAAGGGCTCAGGAAAGTACTCCGTCTGGGAATGGGGACCAGCGTCACAGCCAGCATGTTCCCCAGAGTGCCTGGGCAGCCTGGCCCTAGAGCAAGGGCTTGAGGCCTCGTCTGTGTGCAGTGTGGGGAGTCTGTGTGGGTGTGCTGGAGGAGGAGGAGGAGGAAGAAGCAGAGCCACCATACCAGGGCTGTGCAGGCAGTCGGGTGTGCAGACGGGGACACACACACACACACACACAAAGGCACACAGATGCGAGCCGTGTGAATCACCCAGCCGGTGAGTCAGCCCCCAGGATTCCTGTCGGGGAATGAGTGAAGCTGGGCTGAGGTCTGTCAGTCCATCTGTTGGTCTGTCTGCCTCCTGCCCTTGCTGGTGTGGATGCGCGTGTGTAGGTGGGTTGCAGAAGGTGGTGGGGAAGGTGCTTGGTGGTTTCCTGGGACGGCTCTGGGCAGAGGTCGTGGGAGTTTGAAAGTACTAGGCTATGGATTTGCACATTATTAGTTTGCAGGAAGGGAGGCGCTGCGTCTTGTGCAGAGAAGATTCCTGGAGACTGTGTCCCCTGCACACAAGAGCACCTCAGGCAGGGCTGGAGGGCTGAGCGAGAGTATGGGATGCCTCTGAGGGTAGGTGGGAGGGATGGAGTCCTGGCTGGTGGCCCACCCGCTGCTGTCAGCCTGCCACTTACAGTCTTCTCATTCCCATGGCAGGCTGTCTGTCCCCAGACCCTGGAGCACCCCTGCACCACCATGACTGGGCTGCTGAAGAGGAAATTTGACCAGCTGGATGAGGACGACTGTTCGTTTTGCTCTTCCTCTTCCTCCTCCACCTGCCACTCTCGCTCCTGCTCCCGGAGCTCTTCCGTCTCCCCTGCCTGGGACTCGGAGGAGGAGGGCCTCAGGGATCAGACCCCGCTGCCTGACCGTGACTTCTGTGGCCCCCGTAGTTTCACCCGTGAGTCCTCCCTCCCCTGGGCACCCCACCACACTCCTTCCTTCCTGAAAAATGAGATTCAGAGGCCCCTGACAACCCTCTCGGCCTCTGGAGGTTGTCTCTGTGGCTGTATCTCCCTTACTTGGCTCCCCACTGTGTCCACTTCCCACGACAGTGGCTGTTCAGTGCCCACTACCAAGAGGCACCTGAGCCCAGATGGACTCACCTTTGACCTTGGGAGTAATGATGTCCAGGATGCAGCTCCTCAGAGTGGCCTTGGGGCCTTCCTGCTCCAGCCCCTCCCTTCTGTTCCAGTTTCGTTTCTCCAGTACGCGCCCTGCCCTCCTGCAGACAGAACTGCTGGGGTTCCACACCCGCACGGCTCTGCCACAGGCCTGTCAAGCCGGTCCCTGTCCTGTCAAAATGCTGTTTGGCTTTGCCTGAACATTCTAAAAAGGGATTTTTCCCCCTCATTTTTCAAGCTCATATAATCCTGATTGCAAACTGACAAGGATGGCCCTAGAGCAGTGTTTTTCAACCTTATTTTTCATTATCACTCCCCTCAACCCCAAGGACATTTTCCCTCTGATCACCCCCCCCATGAAATTTTAATACCACAGACGTGCTCTTAGACCTTAAAAATTATTTTGTAAAATGCCATAAACAAAAATGTAAGACTAAAACATCTCCTTAGATAGGCTAGAAAGATAATTATTGTTGCTAATATCATATATAAAGAACACCTACAAATCAATTTTTAAAACTATAGAAAATTGTACAGGGGGCCTATAAATGGCTGGTAAGGATGGGAAAGACGTTTAATTTTACAAATACTGTCATTTGGCCTGGTAAATACAATAAGCCATTGTTGACACGGGTGTGGTGTTCAGTTTTAGTAGCTCCAGTCTCAGCCAGGCTGGCTCCTAATTTCAGATCCATTTCTTTATGTGAGGTGGGCGGAGCGGGGAGGGGTGGGGAGAGATGGTCGGGCAGGATCTTCCTGGAGGCTGTGCTGTGCCTCGCAGAGAACTAACCCCTAACCCCCGGCACGTCCCTGCTTGCTTTCCAGCCCTGTCCATCTTGAAGCGGGCTCCCCGGGAACGCCCAGGCCGTGTAGCCTTTGATGGCATCACCGTCTTCTACTTCCCCCGGTGCCAGGGCTTCATCAGCGTGCCCAGCCGTGGTGGCTGTACTCTGGGCATGGCCCCCCGCCACAGCGCTTGTCGCCACTTCTCCTTGGCCGAGTTTACGCAGGAGCAAGCCCGGGCACGGCGCGAGAAGCTCCGCCAGCGCTTGAAGGAGGAGAAGCTGGAGATGCTGCGATGGAAGGTAGGGAGCCCCTTCTCCATGGCCCACACCCTCAGTAGCTCCTGGAGTCCTAACCATGAGGGGCAGGCGCACCAGGCTTGGGCGCTGACTTCTCATTATGCATATGGGGAACGGGCCCACGGGCCCATGATTGGTTCAGTTGGAGTCTGCTGCCTACATTCTCTGCAGACAGGGAGGCACGTGAGGGCGCCTGTCTAGTTGTCCCAGGGACTGGGGGCATGGTACCTGAATCTGTCTGACCTTGTTGGGGAGGGGACGTGGAGTGGACGTGACATTGGCAGTGTGTATCTGGCTGGCTGGGGAGGAAGTATGTCCATGATCTGGGAAAGGGCATGAACGGGACATCACTCTGCAAATTTCCTGAGGGCAGTGCTCTTCACTGTCCTGCGCACTGTCATATCCACAGTGCCCAGCACAGAGTAAGCACTTGGGGAGTGTTTGTTGTGTGACTGGGGCTAAGTCTGTGCCCTGTCTGTGCTTCTCACATCCCTCTCTTCCATGGATGCAGCTTTCAGCCGCTGGGGTAGCCAAGGCGGAGGTAGGCCTGCCACTTGCGATGGATGCCATTGATGACACCTCCGTGGAAGAGGACTTGGCAGTGGCCGTGGCAGGTGGCCGGTTGGAGGAAGTCAACTTCCTACAGCCCTACCCAGCCCGGCGACGACGGGCTCTACTGCGGGCTGCGGGCATTCGAAGGATCGATCGGGAGGAGAAGCGGGAGCTGCAGGCGCTGCGCCAGTCCCGGGAGGATTGTGGCTGTCACTGCGATAGGGTCTGTGACCCTGAGACCTGCAGCTGCAGCTTGGCGGGCATCAAGTGCCAGGTGCGATGGTTGGACCCAGCTGGGGTGGGGAGCTGAACCTGGGGGCTTCTTTGTGCTCCATGAAATCCTCACTTGCGCCTCTACTTTCTCTGCAGATGGACCACACAGCATTCCCCTGTGGCTGCTGCAAGGAGGGCTGTGAGAATCCCAAGGGCCGTGTGGAATTTAATCAGGCACGAGTTCAGACCCATTTCATCCATACACTCACCCGCCTGCAGCTGGAGCAGGGGGTCGAGGGCCTTGGGGACCTGGAGAGCCCCACACAGGGCAACCCACCAAGCCCTGGGGAGCAGGCCCTGGTCCCCACTTTCCCACTGGCCAAGCCCCCTGTGAGCAGTGAGCTGGGAGACAACAGCTGCAGCAGCGACATGACCGATTCCTCCACAGCATCGTCCTCTGCATCGGGCACTAGCGAGGCCCCCGACTGCCCCGCTCACCCAGGCCTGCCTGGTCCTGGTTTCCAGCCTGGTGTGGATGATGACAGCCTGGCGCGGATCCTGAGTTTCAGTGACTCTGACCTCGGTGGGGAAGAGGAGGAGAAGGAGGAAGGGGGTATGGGAAACCTGGACAACTTCAGCTGCTTCCACCCAGCTGACATCTTTGGTACCGGTGACCCTGGTGGCCTGGCCAGCTGGACCCACAGCTATTCTGGCTCTAGCCTCACATCAGGGATCCTGGATGAAAATGCCAACCTAGATGCCAGCTGCTTCCTAAACGGTGGCCTTGAAGGGTCAAGAGAAGGCAGCCTCCCTGGCACCTCAGTGCCGCTCAGTGTGGACGCCGGCCAGAGCAGCTCAGTGGATCTCAGCTTGTCTTCCTGTGACTCCTTTGAGTTGCTCCAGGCTCTGCCAGATTACAGTCTGGGGCCTCACTACACCTCCCAGAAGGTGTCTGACAGCCTGGACAACCTTGAGTCACCCCACTTCCCTTTGCCTGGCCTCTCTCCACCTGGGGACATCAGCACTTGCTTCCTGGAGACCCTAATGGGCTTGTCTGAGCCAGCTGCTGAAGCCCTGGCTCCCTTCATTGACAGCCAGTTTGAGGACCCTGCCCCAGCATCTGTCATGGAGCCTATGCTGGTGTGAGGACTAGAATGCCTTTTCCCAGCCCCAAGAGCCCTGTTGCTGCTTTTTTGTAATTTTGGGGCTCCCCAAGGTCTGTATGTAACAGTCTCCCATTGGCTGGCTTACCCATGGGTGCCATGTGCACACTCCAGGTTTTCATGTAACACTCTTGATTTATTTATTTTTTTTAACTTTTCTGTGCTAAAGAGAGGGTGGGGAGGGGGCTTCCCCTTTCAGCTGCCAAGCACCCCCCACGCCCTTCATTGATCTTCCACCTCCACAACACGTGCCAGGAAGAGGAGAAAACGTGGCTCCCCTGGAGCTTGGCAGACCACTTTTTGGTCACTGTATGATGTTCCTTAGCCAGAGATGGTGAGACAGGGCCGAAATCAAGTGGCTTCTCCCGCCACCTTCAGCCCTAGACCCATGGGTGGCTAAATCCTCTGGACTGTGAAGACTAATTTATTTCCATAATTTATTTGGAGACCGAGGCGGCTTTGGCTACTTCTCCATGACTTGTGGGTAGTGCTGGGGGTGGTGTGGGCACAGACCCTTGTGAGTCCCTTTTGCCTTGTAGTCCTGTCCCCTGCCCTGCCTGAGCTTTGGTGGAGACCAGGTCTGGATTTGAGCCCTGTGATCTACTGGGTCAGCTGCCTGGCTCCTGGATGGCTAAGCAGGTGGGGGCTCGTCAAGGACACCGTCTGGGCAAGGGGAGGGGCTGGGCTGGCCAGCTGTGACCAAAACTCCCTTCTGTCCCACCAGCCCCCTCTACTTCCTGCCTCTGCCCATCTTCTCTTCCCCAAGGGCCGCAGCCTTTATTCTAGGCCCATTTATGTAGGAGGGGGAGGGGGGAAGTCGAAGGCCCAGAGAGGGCAAGGGGTTTACCTTGAGGCACAAAGCATGCCCCAGACTACTTATCTCAGGGCTTTCTGGGTACTGCACTCCAGTCTGGCACACCTGCCCATGCCCTGAGGCCAGTTAGTAAGGGGTGTCTCCTTAGGGCTTTTGTTTGCTGATACTGAATTTTGCAGCATAATTTCTATATTGACCCTGAGTGTCAGAACTATAATTTATTCATTTTTCTCTGTGTCTGTGCCAAGAAACCCAGGCTCTAGACATGCCCCTTTGCCTAGGAGGCCTTGCCAGCCTGCGTGCTTGTGGGAACACCTTGTACCTGTGCTTACAGGTACCAATAAAGAGGCTTTATTTTTAATAGTGTGGTCTGCGTTTGTGGGATGGGGAGCAAGGGCATACTCTCAGGGGGCAGTGGGGAGGGAGGGGGGACAGGCCCTGGAGGGCAGTGTGGACACTGAAGCTATGTTGGGGGTGGGAGTAGGGCTACACAGCACATTCGGCCTCCTTCCAGGTGAGCCAGTCAGCTTGGAGGCAGGAACCAGCTGAGAGGCAGATGGAGCAGTTTTCCTTTGGATTAACTCATTCTTCTCTGGTGGTTGCCTGGGGTGGTAGCGGGGAACAGCAGCAAGGTCTTCTGACATGAGGGTACCACACTGAGCTGGAGCCTGGCCCTGAGGGTGAAGTCACCCACCTGGGTGGGGACAGGGCGAGGGGATGTGGCTGGTGGAGGCCATGGGCTCAGCAGCTGTTTTCCCTGGGGACTTGGGCACCGGAAGCTGCAGAACCTCATCTCTCTGCACCAGCCAGACCTGTCTGACCTGTCTGGGCTGCAGGCCAGAGGAGTAGGCCACACCCTGCTCTGGGGAGCCCCAGTCTGGGGGCCTGAGGAAGGCTGACCTCCCCCTTAGGAATGCTAATGATTTCTCCATCAGAAACCACTGATGGAGATGAGATTTGGGTCTCCTTTTCTTGCTCTAATTCTCTGCCTCTGTTGGTATGTGCTGGACTTAGTCATCTCTTTGGCTTACTGGTGAGAGCACAGACTCAACACTGGGCTTGAATGGTAGCTCTTCTACTACCTAGTGAAGTGACATGCAAATTACTTATCCCTCTGTGCCTGGGTGTCCTCAATAGTGTGCAAATAATAACACTGTTCCCCTCATAGGCCTGTTTAGCTCACGCATACAAAGCATTTAGAAGAGTGCGTAGAACATGCAAGCCCTGTATTTACAACTTCCACTCCATTTTCATGTTTTTGCCCTCTTTTTCTGTTTAATCCTTTCATTTTTGCCTGTCCTTTAATTCTCTGTCTCTTGACTCTGGACATGCATGGACATGGCCACATGGCCATATCACTGGCCATTAGCGGACTCGTGGCTTGGAGTCTGGCCTGTGGTGGGGCAGTATGTCCCTATAACCAGCTTAGCTAGGGATAGCTGGGCCTTAGGCTTCTCAGGGTGGAGTGCCCTGGTATGCTCAGTTGTCCCATCTCTTCCTTCTTCACTGGTGCCTGGTGATGCTTTTGTAGAGACTGCTTCAGCATGCATGATCCAAAACCTGGGTCTCTCCAAGGGCTCTGAGGGTCTGCTTTGACCGGTCTGGGTGGCAGCTCCAGTGCCATGGCGGGAAGCCTCCGTAGGCTTCTACCCCATGGATTCAGCCCATGGTGGGACTGAGTCCTGCCTGCGCCCATCTAGGGCCACAGGATCAATTCTTGACTTTTTTTTTTTTTTGAGATAAATGAAGACAACTTAGGTTTTACAGCAACAAAAACATGATTAATGTACAATCCCTTTACAGCATCATTCTCTATACAGACAGACCTGCCTCTCAAACCTGTCCCAACAACACTGGGTTGTAAGGCACATCACAGGAAAGGGGTCCGGGTTTTCCCACAGGAAAGATGGAGTAACTTGGGGAAAGCATTCCAGATCACCAACTCATACCAAGAGGCCATGCACATGACCAGTATTATGTTATAAAGACAAGGCTCAGCAGCCATCAAGGACGACACACGCTGCCCTAAAGGGATCCTTACCTGTTACTGTTCCTAAACCTTAGTCACTGGACTTCTCTTGGAAACTGCCCATATCTGCATTCTACCCATTCTAAGTATTTTTCTTTGTTCTTTTCTTTTTTTTTTTAAGAGACAGGGTCTTGCTCTGTTGCCCAAGCTAGAGTGGAGTGGCACAATCATAGCTCACTGCAGCCTCGAATTCCTGGGCTCAAGCAATCCTCTCTCAGCCTCCCAAAGTGCTGGGATTACAGGTGTGAGCTACTGCACCTGGACCTAAGTATTTTCCTTTAAATCAATTGTATCAATATGTTTAAAAGTCAGACCCATCCTACCCATCCTATGGAAAAGCACCCGTGAATTCCTGAGTTTGTTGTGCTAGTTTTTCTCTATTACATAAAAATGATGTATAGACTCATAGTTATTAAACTTTAAATAAAATGTTTGCTGTATATCACTGGCAGAGAGTTGTACCATGATTTGGGAAACAAATCTAATTTCCTGCCACAGATGGGGACACTGAGACCCAGAGAAGGGAAAGGATTTGAGAAGGTCACACGGGGAGATCTGCAGGCCTCCTAACTCCCAGTTCAGAGTTCCTTCCCCTGAGGCCAGACTGGCCCATTATTGCTATCCTGAAAAACAGGAAAAGCAGTATTGGGAGCACAGCAAAGGTGACCTCTGTCACCTTCTTGCTAGTTGCAATTAACATTATTCATCTAAATAGGGACCACTGCATTTGCCACCTTAGGCATTAAAAGGGTTTCTGGAGGATGAATTAGTGGGCCAATGTCCTTTACAAAAACTAAGTGGAGATTATTTTTTCTTGCTATGTATTTTCCTATGCCACGCAAGAGTAAACAGGTTTGTCCCAAACTGTTAAAGACCAGCAGAAGACTTGGGAAGCAGGTAAGGGGAGACAGATGTACGGACAGTGTAGGACAGTGGCCCTTGCGACCTGCAGGCCCTCTTACACAGGCCTCCACCGTGAGAGCCTCCTGCAGCTGGTCCTCCTGCCTGGGCCCTCCGCCAGGCAGACTTGGTGGGTAGCATGGCAGGGGAGAACAGTTGCTTCTTTAGCTCCAGGATGCTGGGAACCAGGCAAGAGAGAGAAGGCAACAATTTAAAAATAGCTGTAGGGTGTTTTTCTAACCACCATTCTACTGGGAGCTCCATCTTTGTCCCCACTGCTCCCTCACAAAGTCTGGGATAAAAGTGAGCTCTATTAGAAAGTATCCAATGAGCCCAGCAGATGTTAAGCCAGTTGATATCTTTCTTTCCAAAGCAAAATTACTTCCTGTACCTTAAAAACATAAAGCTTTGCGATGTCCCTTAGGCCAGAGGAGGCATGAATCAAAATAAACCACAAACAGTATAGAAACAGGGAAGAATATGTGATTTTCTGAGTCCCTTCTCTGTTGACCCTCTTCTCGCCTCTCCATACAACTTCAGTAGATTGATGGCTTCTGCTGGCCTGGGCCCTTCTAACCACAGCTAGGGCCTCAGGGACCCCTGGGCCTTTTCCAAAATTTCCTCTCTTATCTTGGGATAGTTGGGGTGTTCTGAGAGGACCTAGAACAGAGACAGAATGGATGTGTAGCATCAGACAGGAGTCCCCGCCACTATACCAGGCCCTTTCCCTGCCAATGTTGGTGGCTTACGCTGTGGCAGACTTCGATGGCCTCCACAAATTTCTTGTCCTTCAAGTAGTTGAAAGCGAGTTTGAAACCTGTACAGGGACATGGACAACACAAATGGTAGCACCCTGACGATCTGAGAACCCCTCTGTTTCCCACAACAGCTAGGGTACAGGCCTGGAGTTCTGGGGTCAGGTTGGGGGTCCTTTTGCCCACCTCCCTCCCACACCCCACCCAGGTGCACCTTGGCTGGCTGCCTTACCAATGGCAGGGTTGGCCTGATAACTATACTTCCAGGCCAGCTCGTAGTTGGTGGCTGCATCCTTGTAGGACTGCTCCTTCTCCATGATGAAGCCCATGTACTCATAGGCCTTGCAGCAGGACTGCAGGGAAAGGCGGTCAGAGCCTCTGTGGAGCGCTAGCCACAGCTGGTCCAGGGGCCGAGGTGGTACCGGGACCAGGAAGGGGGAAGGGACGGCGGTAATCTGCATTAAACCAAACCACAAAGGAACCCCAAGGGCACCCCCAGCCTTGCGAGGGACGAACTGTGTGCCCCCAGCCCGGCTACCCCAATGGGGGCATAACCCCTTTCCGCGCAGCCCTTCTGTCCCTGGTTCGTGGCACGCTCTCACCTGCAAATGTCCTTCCTGGCCAGACCTCACGAGCCTGTCCCATTTCTCTCCGCCACTGTGTTCCCTCCTCTGGGCCTGGCCCAATCCCTGCGCCCCTGAGCTCGCAGTTCCTGTCCTCGTCTATCGCCCACGTGCCCTTCTAGTCCCACTTCTTCCGGTCTGGTCCCTACTTCCTGTCTCCTCTGTCCCCGAAGCCTGCGCGCCCTTCCTGGAGCGCCGGAGCGACCCTCCCATACCCCCAACCCCTGCCGGTCGCCCCGACGTCACTGCGCCTCCTCCTCGCCTTGTTGTACTGCACGCAGCGCCGCAGCAGCTCTGAGGCGAGGTCGAACTTGCCGCCCTGGCAGTAGATGTCGGCCAGCAGGAGCCAGCTCTTCTCCAGGTCCTCAGCCTGGGCCAGCACCCACGGGGCCTTGGCCAGGCGCTTCAGCTGAGTGCGTGCCTTGGGGATCTGCTTCAGGAGCATGTAGGCCTGTGCCAAGGCCAGCAGGGCGGGGACGCTGTCCTTCTGCACAGCGGGTGGGAAGCAGGTGTTGGCTCACCTTGGCGGTGGGTGGGCCTGTGCCTTGCCTCCGGCCTGTCCCTGCCCCGGCTCACCTCGGCCTGCACCATCTCGATGAAGTTGCCCAGCGCGGCTTCCACGTTAGCCTTCTCCCTGGTGGCCAGCAGGCACAGGCCCTGCAGCAGCCGCAGCTGGGTCTGGCCAAAGGCTGAGCGCGGACAGAACTCACGCAGCAGCTTCTCGGCAGTGCGCACGCCGTGCTGCTCCGTCTCCTTCCTGTTGGTGGAGCTGCGGGCATCGGACGTTGGCAGGCCCTGGCCGCATGGCCCTCACCTAGTCTCCGCCCAGAGCTGTAGGCTCTCCCTGACTTACCCAGGGTTCCACCCCTGGCCCCACTGGTCCTTACTTGCTCTCAGCCACCAAGGTCTCAAAAACCTCTCCGCCCACAATCTCGTTGTCTGGGTTCAGACAGATCTGCACCATGTAGTAGGTGGTGCTCTGGCCCCAAGTGCTGTCCTTACGCGCTTTGTTTAAGAACTTCAAGGCTTCGTTGGGCTGTCCTATGTGCCTGTAGTGGCGAAAACACCAAGAATTAGTTAGGGAAACTGAGGCTCAGAGAGTGCAGGGATACACAGCAGCCACTCTATGAATCTGCGCAAAGCAGGGGCTGGATCTCTGGTCTCCTGACTTCCTGCCTCCTGGAGCTGAGCCTCCTGCACATAGCTGCCCTGCAACACACCCAACTCACCAACAGTAGATGCCTCTGCAGTAGTTGAACCCCGGCTCCAAAGGCACCCGGCTGGACGCCTTCTTGGCCAATTCAAAGAAGGCAGGAGCGTCTTCAAGTTTGCCACTTCTTCGTAGCAGATCGATTAATTTCTTCAATACCAAAAAATTATCTGAAATAAGAGAGTAGAAATCTCCAGGCTGTGATAGCCAATAAGCTGTGTCAAGCAAGGGTACAGTGGCCTGGCAGAGAGAGAAGCAAGGGGTGCTAGGCCCTTAGAAGGAGCCAGGAGATTGCCCATCTGGGCTAAGCAGAGACATTCCAACAGCTCCAGCGTCTCCTCTGGTCTCCAGTGCTGAGTGAAGAATAATGCTTAAAAAGAGCAATAATAGCAACTAACACTTACACAGTACTCATATCGTACCTGGCACTAAGTGCTTTACCTATATATTAACTACTAGCATCCCTGTTTTATAGGTGGAACAGTGAGACACAGAGAAGTTAAGTAATTTGCCTAAGGTTACACAGCTAGTAAGTGGTAGACCAGGACCCAGGCAGCCTGGCCCAGGATGTACACTCCTAACCACTGCAACCTGCTGAGCCCATGGGCAGACTCTGAAGGAGAAGTTTTATGCTGCAATGAATAGGAATGGAGCTACACGTCAGGGGAAAATTTCTAGTCCTCTTCAGGTGGCTGTGACCTCAGAAGGGGACTGTGTTGGGCTGTGATTTGGGGACAGACAGGCTGTCCTGGGTCCAGTGCCAAGTGCCTGAGACCAGGAACTGGCCCCTTGGACTCGGGAAGGGCCGCCACGTTCCATTGGGTCTTTATCAGTTTCCTGCCTCTCTGGGAACAATCACAGAGGAAGGGGCTTCCTCTGCCCACTCAGGAAGGAGGGGAGAGGGCCCACCCTTCTCCGGGAGAGCAGCCCTTGCTCAGTGGGAACTGATGTATGCAGTCTCAATGGGCAGAATTACCTGGCGCTCTCTCCAGGACTTGGCGGTAGAGATTGATGGCTGCTTCATAATTCTGTTTTCTGAACAGCAGGTCAGCCATCATCTATCAGAAAACACATAAGGCTCTGGAATTCCTGACAGCAGCTTGCATGGGTGTGGGGGGAGACAGGGTGTGTGTGGGGAGGTAGTGGGTGATGGTATAAGGGAAGAAGGGAGAAAAGAACTTCCAAAACGCCTCCCTAGGCTCTGGGAGAAGATACCAGAAAGTGGAGACTGCCTGAGCAGGAGTTCAAAGGCAGCTGGGTTGAGGATGGAAGGGTAAGGCCAGGGGTAGAGGCCAGTGGGGCCTTTTGATGGCCTACAGAGCCAGACCTTCCACCCAGGTCTGAGCATTGCCAATTCCAGACAATAGAGGGAGAGATGGGGACTCCTTCCTCTGCTCTGCAGGGGCTTAGCCTCTGCTCCTGGGGGAGGTTTGGTGATAGCGAGGAGAGAGGGAGGACGGGGAGGAGGGCTTTTCCACATACTTCCTGAAGCCCCAGGAACCTGTGCCGCCCTTGCCTTCACCTACAGTGGATGTAGTTTTCCCTGGAATGAATCAGCCTCACCCCTCCCCTTAGACTGGCCCAGGAGGATGATGCTGGCGCCTGCCAGCCAGCCCACCCCTCCTGGCTGGAGTGAGCAGGTGCAGCAAGGAGTCTTGTTTGCCTGACAGCCCCTCAGAGGTGTGTCAGAGAGGCATCCGAGGGTATGGAGCTAGGAAGCAGCCTGCATCTGGTCACAGGGACCCTGGGGAGGGGGCGAAGGGGGGTCATGCGGCCTCCTACCACAGAGGCGGTCTCGTGATTCTTCTCAGTCTGCAGGAGGATGGCACAGTGCTGCTCGCACAGGTCCAGGTGCCCCTGGAGCAGGTAGAGCTGCGCCAGCTCCAACACCACCTGGGACAAGGCCAGACATAATAAACTAAGTAACGAACACTGTGGGGAAACCCGGGCATTGTCCTTGATAGTTCTTTCCCTCATACCCACTTCCATTAGCTCTGCCTTCAAAATATGTCTCAAATTCCCCGTGATAACGTGTGTGGCCCTCGCCTCTTCCCACCAGTTCTCCAGTCATACCACATGTCTTACCAACTAACCTCTGAAAGTTGAGCTTGGCTACCCAGTCTTATCCTTCAGCTTCAGCTCTGGCCTCTCTCCTCTGGGAGCCCTCTGCCCCAGACTCTGGGGCAGGTACCCTTCCTCTGCGTTCCCATGGTGCCCTGTGCCACACGCAGGCCTGTGTTATACAGCATCAGGACTGCCCATGCTCTCATGTGTACCCTCTGGGCAGGGGCCACATCTTGCCCCCCTGTCTCCCGGGCCTGGCACAGTACCTGGCACATATTAGGTATCTGTTAAATGAGTAAATAGTAAATGAATGAATGGATCTGTCACTAAGCTTTCCATCTACTCTCTTAGTGTGAATATCACTGTTCCCTAATCTGGAGCCACACCTCCCTCACAGCTCTAACTCCCTTGGAAACTCAGCTTTGGCTTCATGCCCAAAGAGCCCTGCTAGCCACAACGCTCATCATGTCCCCACCTCCAAGGGAGACCTGAAAATGTCAGACTAACATGACTCTCAGCAATGTCTTCTCCACTCCACCCCCCACAAATGGTGTCCAAAGTGAGCCTTCCCAGCCTCACTCCAAGGGCTGTAGCAGGTGAGGGCCCAGCGTCAGCAGGAGGAGTAGATGCCTCACCTCAGGGGCCACTGCTGGCTGGCCTCCCATGCCTATCATATCTGCAAATCCTTAGGGAGGGACGGAGATGCAACTTGACCCTGCACCTGGTCAGGGAGCTTAGCAAGGCATTGTGCCCCAAGAGAGGGAGCAGTCTTGCTTTGAGGGCTGCCCACCTTATTGTCAATTGGCGAATAAGAGAGGGCATCCTTATAAGCCTTCACTGCTTTGGCGTACTCCTTCTCTGCCAGGTAGTGCTCTCCAAACTGGGTGCAGATACAGGCGGCCAGCTGCTTCTGGGAGGGGATCATTTCTGGTTGCTCTAGTGGAACCCGCTTCAGTATCCGAGACTGGAGGTCCAAAGCCTGGGGAAACCAATAAAACTAGGATCAGAACCTCAGAGCTTTACATGTCAATTCACAGAAAGTCCCAAACTCTTATTTCAAAGCCAGCAGTATTAGAAAGGGCATCTTAAGTGCCCTTGAGCAAATCTGAGTCACTCTGGACAGGCAAAGCTATTGGCTGAGTATACAGAAGACAAGCTGGCACTGCCTCTAGGGGCAGGAGTAGAAGCAAAGGCATACAAACAAAACATTGTACTTACCTGTTTACTTGCTCTATCACACCTTGAAGCACTATGTCTAATTTGTTTTCGCTGCTCTAACGAGCACACAGTCGGTGCCCAATGCAGGCTGTTTTTTGTTCTGAATATATTGCCTTATTGGGAATTTGAGGAAGTGCCACAAATATTCCCAACACAAAATGAACAGGTGAGCAACCAGAAAGTATGGGGGCAAGAGGAAATGATGATGCCAGGGTGAAGTTGTAGGAAGTGGGCACGAATCAGCACTTGGTTCCCAAGGGACAAACAGAGGAATGGAAATCCACTGGTAAACAAAGGAATAAAGCATCTCGAGCAGTCTTCCTCTATAACCACATAGTGTAACCCAGGAACAAGTGAGAGGCCACAGCCCTGGTAGAAAAAGTGAGACAGATGTGACAGGAATGGGCAGGGGCTCTCACATCAGCCCAGTGTGGAAGGAGATGGGTTGGGACAGGCCAGACCTAGTTCAGATCTCCACTCCATTGCTTGCTAGTACAGCCATGTACCACCACGACTTTTCGGTCAACCATGGACCACATATACAATGGTGCTCCCATGAGATTATAATACCATATTTTTACTATACCTTTTCCATGTTCAGATATGTTTAGATACACAAATACTTGCCATTGTGTTAGAATTGCCTACAGTATTCAGTACAGTAACATGCTGTACGGGTTTGTAGCCTAGGAGTAATATGGTGTAGTAGACTATACCATTTAGCTTAGGTGTGTAGTAGGCCATACCATCTAGGTTTGTATAAGGACACTATGATGCTCACACAAGGATGAAATCATATCCCTGTCATTAAGCAATGCATGACTGTTGCTATGGTTTGGATGTGTCCCCCAAATTTCATGTGTTGGAAACTCAGTCTCCAATGAAGCAGTATTGAAAGGTGGGGCCTTTAAGAGGTGATTGGATCATGAGAGCAGAGCCCTCATTAATCCATCATTGCTTAATCTATTCATGGATTAATGGATTAATGGGTTATCATGGGAGTGGAACTGGTGGCTTTATAAGAAGAAGAAGAAGAGAGAATTAGGTAACATGTTAGCATGCTCAGCCCCCTCACCATGTGATGCCCTGTACCACCTTGGGTGCCACCTTGGGACTCTTCAGAAAGTGCCCGCCAACAAGAAGGCACTCACCAGATAGACCCCCTAAACCGTGGACTTCCTAGCCTCCATAACCATAAGAAGTAAGTTCCTTTTCTTTATAAATTACTCAGTTTCAGGTATTCTAAGCCAAGAGAAAATGGACTAATACAACTGTACTTGACTTTGGGCACATTTTTTTTTCTTTTTAATTTTTAAAAATTTGGTCAAGTGAAGCAGTGGGAGTGGAGAAGGAACAAAGGAATCTATAACTGGTTGCGATCAATTAGTTATAAACACCACCGTACTCGGACCAGCCTGGGCACATTTCTTAACCTCATAAAGCCTTAACTTAGGTGGGAATGTCACAGTGCATATCTCAAAGGGCTACTGTGAGAATTAAATAAGAAAGCAAAAATTACAGAACCTAGCACATAGCATTCAATGCATGGGAGCTATTGTCATTGTCATCATCTTTAGGACAAGAGGCATTGTCTTACTTCCTGCCTTCCTCAGCCCAGTGCAGCCCAGCTCAGAGCATTTCAGTGCACCATCATTGAATGAACAAGGACAGGGGGAGGTCAGAGGTATAACCTACGTCCTCTTTTAAGGAAGAGGTCTGGGGCCTCTCCAGGCCAGAGCCCTACCCTTCCTCCTCCTTCAGCTCCCATCAGCAGAGGGAAGATGAAGAGTTTGAGTCTACTTGTCAAATTACCTTGTTCAAAGTCTCTATCACCTCTTCTTTTTTTTGGCTCTCATAAACTTTTGCCAGCAAAAGCAAGCACTTAACATCATTCATCATGGACGGGATGTCTTTGGCTGCAAATGGAAACTCAAATTAGTGTTCTCTGGCCCCTGGGAAGCTGGGTTGGTGGCGAGGGCTGGGTTCAGGACTCCAGTTAAGGGGGGCAGTGCTGACTGGGTAGTATGCCTGCTCCAAACACTAGGAGCGAGTTAAAATGCTGCCTTACCAAATTCATGTTCCAGTGCCTGCTTCAAAACTCTTTCTGCTTTGCTGAACTTCTTTAATTTGAGGAGCAGTTCAGCCAGGTTACAGCACAGAAAGTCCTGTCCGCTAATCTTCTGGGCAGCCTCATAATAATTAATTGCCTTAGTGCAAACAAGAAACATTGGTCTCTGGTCTGGTTCTGCACTTAAGTGCCTGACACTACATTCCACGCAGTGGCCACCACATCAGTGGCCACCTCCAGAACATCGACGCCTGGTGAAAAGGCGAAAAGGCCCTCCCAGGGCTCAAGCCTCAGCTTAAGCAGGGATGGGTGGTGGTGGGGAGCTGCTGAGTTCTCCCTTTGGCATCCCACTGAGTAGGGAGCTGGGGTGGAAACTCAACTACTCTCCTCTCACCCAGACCCCCCACTCATGTACTCTCCTCCACTGTCCCTGCTGGGTTGGACCTCTCCACCCTGCCCACCCCAGCCCAACCTGACCTTGCTGTACTGGTGGGTCTTCACATAAGCTTGCCCGATCCTGCTGACCAGAAAGGCGTCATGCGGGTTCTTCCTATAGGCCTCATCATAGACCTCCAGGGCCTTCTCGGGCTGGAGGGGAAAGTATCCAGGGGTCTTTCTCTTCTCTCCCACTGGACAAGTGAGAATGGGGGGCCATTTGGCAAGGCTGTGAGGCCCCTCACTCACCTCCTGAATGTTCATGAAAGCATCGCCCAGTAGGAGGCTAGTGTGGGGGCCAGGCAGATGTTCACAAAGCTCACTGCAAGAGTAACCAAAAGCTCATCTCAGGCCTGTGCACCCCCCATATTCCTGAAGCCATTTTCTCTTCTTTCCCACTGATCGTGACTTTCATTCATTCATCAACCAATGCTTACAGAAAGCACACCGTGCATGAGGCCCTGTGCTAGCTACCTTAGATAGGCTCTCCTCATCTGTTGTCTGGCCATGGCCAGGGCCTCTGCCTGTTCCTCTTGGTCTACTCCCAGCCTTCCAGACCTCTTCCCTATGGCAGCCACATTGCTCTTTCTGAAACTCCAAGTTGACGGTGCCTCCCTACCGTGCCATCCCTCTGCTGGATGGCCTCCCCTACTCCCCCAGCACCCCCGACCCCCACCTGAAATTGGCTAGATGAAGTTCTGCCTGAAGAAAGGAGTAGGAAGACACCCTCAAGGTCCCAATGCCAAATCATACAGAGACACCAGCTTGGGGCTTCAGATCCCTGCTCTCCATCCTCAGCCACCCCATCTTGGCCACATCCAAGTCACTGGACATTACCCAAGGACAGGCAGAACTAAGTACCAGGGCAGAAGTGTGTTTCCATGGTTCCTTTGGCATCTGTTCTTGGAGCCAGGCCCACAATCTCCCACCAGAATGCGAGCCACGCAAGGAGTGCAGGGGAGTGGGGGAGGCAAGCAGCGCTCAGGGCCCATTCCATTTTGTGTCCTCAGAACTCATCCCTCAGCAGGGCTTACTGACCTGTCATGCTCAAATTCTAACCCATGGGACATTCCATACTTTTATCAAACACACCCCGAGGATACAGTCTGGAGATCTAGGTTGAAGAACTACAATCTGAAGGAAACACTCCCTAAGATACCATCGCAGAGGCAGCTGCCCTTGTGCTGCCTGTGGGGCTTACCGGTAGCACCCGATGTAGAGGCAGATGTCTTTGTGGGTCTGCAGGTAAATGCTGGCCATCTTCTCCTTGGCTTCCACGTAGCAGGGCTGCTTGGGTGTGATGTTCCTCAGCACACTCAGAGCCATGTCTACATTGCCCTTGCTCAGGGCCAAGTCCACATTGGCGATGGTGATGCGGACCTCCTCTGGTGTGCCGCTGAACTCGTTGATGGCATCCTGCATGACCTTAGTGGCCTCATGCTAAAACATGGGACCCAAACAGACCCTCCGTTAGGTGCACATGTATACATCAGGCAATCAAAGAGCCTGGCTCCCAGGCCTACCCTGGCCCTCCAACATGTCCCAGTCCCCAGGGAAGAGAGCACAGCATTTCTTACCAGCTCCCCATTTAGCCGGAGGGCATCAACCAGTTCCAGTAAGATGGATACCCGCTCGCTGGGCTGCACAGAGGGCCTGTGGAACTTCTTGCCTTCTTCCATCTTCAGAGTTGGCAATTTCATGATCATTTTCAGTGTCTTTATTGCCTCTGGATAGTCTCCAGACTTGTTAAGGGCCCTGGCCTTGATGAAGTGGTAGAGCGGGTGGTCTCGAACCTGGGAGGAGCACAGCACACTGTGTGGGGCTCCCCCTCACTGCTGCTGCTGCTGCTCACAGCAGCCAGGTCCAAGAATGCCCCGGGAGCTCACTGAGCCTGCCCCTGCCTTTGGGCCACCAGAAGAGTCTGAGGGACACAGGTAGCTCCTGGGGCTACTCTCTCAAGGCAAATGGGGGCTTCAGCTAGCTGGACTTTGGGATACTGAATGTGTGACAGGGCACAGAGGTTCCCCACCTGGAAATTGTGGCTGACACCCAGCTCTAAGCTGTGGGAGCACATGGCAAAGTTGCCCTGGGCCAGGTAGATCTGGGCCATGAGAAGGTGGGCGTCCGCGGAGGTGGGGTCCAGCTCCAGGCAACGCTGCAGGGTGCTCTGGGCATTCTCTGGCTCTCCTAGAAATAATACACACATCTCTACATGGAGGGATCCTCGGGGACTCCTAGGCTCCATGTGTAAAGGCAGAATGAATTTTACATGTCCTGATACCCAGTTGGGTATTTTACCCAGTTCTATCCTGCTTCACTCAGAGGTCACCTTCTGAAGTTAAAACTGCGCATTTTTGCCTTGACCCAGACAAAAGTCATGAAACTCAAACCTCAGTGTAACCTCCTTGTCTCATAACCTTCAGGGAGACAGCTAAGTCACTTCACTGCTCCATCTGGAGGCTCAGGGGAACATGTAAGTCTCAATTCCCACACCTAAGAGCAGAACAAAACCTAATAATAACAGCAACTATAGCAGTCACAATTTATGAAGCACCTACTCTATGTTTAACACTCGCAAAGCATTTTAGAAAGTCCGCTTCAATAGCCCCCCAGCCCTGTAAGGCTGGTATTATTACTGTCTTTTAAATGTAGGACCTAGAGCTCCAGTGATGTAAACCACTCAGTTTGGAAGGTTCCAAGTCGGCATTTAAATGCAGGCCCATTGGGCTCCTGAGTCTCAGCTTGGAAGTCCCTGGCACTAGGGGGCTGAGGGGCCTCCCTGCAGCCAGGCTGGCATGTACAGGGTCGTAGTGGCAAGCTGGGGGTGTGTTTGGTGAGTTGGTAGGGGAGCCCTCCTCCCTCTGCTGCCAGGTCCCTCAACAGCTCCTCTTGGGGTCCATAACCTGGTGGGTGGGAGCACCTGCTTCTGGATCCCAAGCTCCCTGCTCGTTCCCTGTGTATTGTGGAAATGTGGAGAGGTCACTATGGCAACCTAAGCAGCTGGAGACCTTGCTTTGGCCTCAAACCTGTTGGCAGCTGCCAGTACCCTGGAGGGAGCCCTCCCATCCTGGCCTTGTACCAAGGAGACATTGAAGCTGTGGGTTAACCTAGCACCCAGATAAACAAAGAGAGGACCAAGGATGAAGACAGCGGCTCTTAGCAGAGTGTGACCAACACAATGTAGTGGCCAGAGGACAGACATGGGGCCACAGTATTCTGGATCCTTTGGATGCCCCAGGACACCAGAGATGGGTCTGGTTTTCAGGCAGACAGGATGGGATGAAAGCTGCAGGGAGAGAGTACTTCAGAGGGGGGGGCTCTGTGTCAGAGAGGACAACAGGGTACCCATGAGGGTTCTTCCTCTCTTTCCTTCTCTCTCCAGGGTCTGGGCCTTGGGATCGGAGGTAGAAGGGCCCCCAGAGGTTCTGAAAGCCTAATGGCACCAGGCCTCACCTCTCCACGAGACTTTTCCTAACACCTTTTAAAACTGCAGCCCGCTACCCTGCACACCCTTCCCTGCTTTAGCTTCTGCCATAGCGTTACTGCATTCTAACAAACAATACGGTGTGCTGATTGCTTGTCAATATCCCCTTACTCTTTTTGAGCAACCCAGAAGATGTTCTGTATCCCAGAAGAAGCTCAATGACTGTTACCTGCACAGATCAAGTGAGTAATCTGAAAAAGGCTGAGTGGGAGAGACCCCTGCTGAAGAGGGAGTCAGGAAGGTTACTGGCAGGTTGGAGGCTGAAGGAATGCACAGGCCCAGTGAGGGGCATGTGTACATGTGTGCGTGTGTGTATATGCATGTGTGTGTGTTTATGTGTAAAGTATCCCAGGCAGGGACCCTGTGGACACAAACCCATGGGAAGAAGCCCCATCAGGTGACTGAGCAGATGAACAGATGTGAGAAGAGGCAAAGCCCCACCTGGCTTCTAGGATCTACTGGCTCACCTGAGAGATACTTGACCTGAGCCATCACATATAGGGGATCAACCAGAGCTGGTGCTGCTTTGACTACAGGATTCAAGATCACCGTAACTTGTTTAAGAAGTGGAGACACGATCTGGCCTGGTGAGCGGGGCTGTAGGAATAAGGGGGAATGGTTGTGTGCTTTGCCCTACTCTAAGAGAGACTCCCGGAGCTCTCAGAAAACACTCTCATTGAAGGGATTTTCCTTTATTCCACACTTATTTATTATCCATTGTATACCATCTAGTCCTAGAGCATGAGCTCCAGGAAATGGGGATTTAGTTTTGTTCACTGTTGTGTCCTCAGTACCTAGAGTGGTGTCTGGCACATAGTAATGCACTCAAATATTTGTTGACTGACTCATTACAAGGCTCTGGGGGGATATTAAGACATGTAAAAATATGATCCTTGCCCACAAGGAATTTTGGCTGACTGGGAAAGCAGGACAAACAAGTAAAGACTAACATGTTTCTTAGAAGGCTTCTGGGAAAAAGGGAGCCAAGTTCTTGTCTAGGATAAAGGCACAGGCAGGGGCTGGTGCTCTGCTCCTCCAAGTGTGGTCCCTGGACTAAACGCATCAGCAACACTTGGGAGCTTGTTAGAGATGCAGGGCCCTGGGCTCTGCCTACATAGCCAGAATCTGCACTGGAACAACCTCCCAGGTGATTCATGTGCTGCACATTAAAGTCTGAAAAGCAGTGGGCTCTCCAACCACCCAAGACTCAGAGTAATCTGGCGACTGACCAAGTGAGGTCCCTGCCTCTGTCCTTTCAGTGGGCACCATTCAATCCTATACTCCAGACCCCCGCCATGAAGATGGACTTTCCCCTAACCTGCTTGGGACAGAAGAGCAAGTACTCCTTGGCAATGTAGACCAGGAAGTGGGGGTCCAGCTTTTCAAAGTACTCAGAGCCCAGGGGGAGGCCCTGCATGCTGGAGAAGTGAAGCTCCACTGTCTCTTTCAGGAGCGCTGTGGTCGCCTGTTCCCCCTTGTGCTTCTTGGATGCCAGAAGGGCTTGGAGGAAAATCAGTGCCTGTGGAAAAGAGGCCTGAGTCTCAGAGCCAATGCCAGCCTGGGCAGAGTTGGTAGTGAGGGCAAGTGGAGGTCCAGGCCATCTTGGCTGCTTTCTATTGGAATTTGGAAGTGAGAGGAGGGCTGGAGACACAGTCTTGGAGCAATCCGTGTCTCCAGAGAGCTCTGACCTCAGACTTCCCAAGGGACTGCTGCACTTCCTTTAGAAATTCCAGCTGGTTCTCAGCCTCTTCCAGTTGGCCTTCTAAGATCTGGCACCAGATCATCCCTGTAAGTGGGAGAAAACAAGGATGAGCGGCCAGCTCCGAAGCAGAGTCAGCAGTTCACCAAGCCGAGAAGCATGGATGAGATGGTTGAAGGAAGGTGTTCCAGAGCAGGGGATCTTTTCTAACATCTTAACAGACTTAAAGCGCAATATGCATTCACGGAAAGGAATTCAAATCATAAGGCAATATAGATAGAAAAACATCCCTAAGCCCATTCTTCTAAGTGAAGTATCACAAGAATGGAAAAACAAGTTCCACATGTACTCACTGTTAAATTGGTACTAACTGATCAACACTTACGTACCCAAATGGAAGTAACATTCACAGGGCCTGGGGCAGGTGGGAGGGGAGAGGAGGGGATGGGTGAATTCACACCTAACAGGTACGGTGGGTGATTTCTGGGGTTTGGGCATGCTTGCAGCTCTGACTTGGGCGGTGCAAAGGCAATGTATGTAACCAAAGCCCAATGTATGTACCCTCATAATATTCTGAAATTTAAATAAATTTTAAAAAATAAATAAATAAAAAAATAGAAAAACATCCTTAGTTCAGTCTCTGGCTTTATCAATGTCTCTCTCTAGAAATAAGCACTATTAAGAATTTAGGGTACTTTCCTTCAAACATTTTTCTAAGTATGTATTATATATTATTAATGTATACACACACACACACAATTCAAACATATATATGTACACATATGAACATACCAAGGGGTTTAAAGCACACACACACAGAAAAGGAATCAAATTCCATATATACCACCCTACAACTTGCTTTTTTCTCTTTAGATATGATAGACATATTTCCCCATCACTTCATACGAATCTACCCTATTCTCTTTGATGACAACATAATATTCCATTGTGGATGTAATCATTTATTTGACTACTACCCTATAGAAGGACACCTCATTTCACATTTACTTGGTTTTCAATACTTAAATATTACAATGCTATGATGAATATATGTTTGAATTCCTGAAGGAGAGCTCATGGCCCATAGAGCATGCATTTTTAAAATGTTGATAGGGGCCGGCTGAGGCTCATGCCTGTCATCCTAGCACTTTGGGAGGCTGAGGTGGGAGGATTGCTTGACGTCAGGAGTTTGAGACCAGCCTGAGTAAGAGCGAGATCCCGTCTCTATAAAAAATAGAAAAATTAGCTGGGCATGGTGGTGTATGCCTGTAGTTCCAGCTACTTGGGAGGCTAAGGCAGGAGGATGGCTTGAACCCAGGAGTTTGAGGTTGCTGTGAGCTAGGCTGACACCATTGCACTTTAGCCTGAGCAACAGAGTGAGACTTTGTCTCCCCTCCTCAAAAAACAGTGTTGTTAGGTAGGGTCAATGTGCCCTCCAAAGGTATTTGAATTTCTTACTGTCAAGAATTAAAAAGTATCCTTTCCCTACAACCTCACAGTCATTCTTTAATCTTTGTCAGTCTAAAAAGTGAAAAGCAACTAGTTTTAATTTACATTCTTTTATTATTAGGGAGAAAGAACATCTTTTCATATTTTAAATAGCCTTTTCTTTTTGGTTTATTGGGTAGTGATTTTTTTCTCTTTATATATTAAGAATATTAATTCTTTGTTGTAAATGTTTTTGATTTATTTTCCATTTATCTTTTAACTATTTTTATAGTATCTTTTCCCATCTAATAATTTTAAATTTTTATGCAGTCAAATAGGTAAAATATTTTCAGCTTCTGAGTTTGCAGTTAGGCTTAGAATCCCCTGAGAAACCCAAGTCCTATTTAACTTTTATGTTTAAATACTTAAGTCACTTGGAATTTATTTTTGAGTATGGTGGAGATGGGGACTTACCTTTATTTTTTTCATGATGGATAACTAGGTATCTCTCGAGTAGTTACTGAACAGCCTATCAGTTTCTAATAAGGCCTATTTGTTTATTCCAGCCAGCACTGGCCTCAAGCTGACTTAATTGCTGTGGTTTTATGATGTCTTAATGTTGGGAGGAAAAAAAATCTCTGTCCTTACTATTCTTTTACAGATATTTCTTGGCTATTTTGGTATATTTATTCCTGATTGTCTTCCTAATCACTAGCTTGGCTTTCAATTCTATCCATCCCACTGTTTCGCCTATCTATGGAATTTTTACCTTATAATAATGTTTTAAATTTTCACCAACAATTTCTTGTTCTCTGTACCTTTTTCACAGTAGCATGTTATTTACTCATTGACATAACAGCCTCTCCAAACACTGAAGGTGTTTCGGGGGAAAACTCTTTTCTGTATCCGACCTTAACTCTGCTCCTCAGAGGGCCACTGCTTTGCACGTTCAACTCGGCTGCCCTTTCAGACTGCTAGCAGATTTATAGACAAAGGACTAGACTGGTGAGTATTAGCAGCTGGGCAGATTTCCCACATTGTTAAGGTCACTGATTTTCCCAGACAGGCCAGGTAATATGGTGACTCCAGGACATACATGAGTAGGACAGGCATTCTGACCAGTGGACTTCCCTCTGGCTGACCGCTGGGGCTCTCCCTTGAAGGAGGAAGTGGGGAAGGACTCAGCCTGGTGGAGGAATGTTTAAGGAGATTTTGCCTCTGTGCCAGGCAGTCCAGTCATTTTGTCCTTCAAGTCCCTGGTGACGGTGGGAAGTCATCTGGGACTCTGCTCCTCTCCCTCCTGCCCCAGTGCCCAATAACAGCCTCCTGGATTGCAGTCACTGGTCTGGGCAAGGTTCCAATAATCCTCCTATATCTCGCTCACTGCCCCATGGCATGCATGCTTCTTCACTTAGCCTCTGGCAACCCTGAGCTTGGGTTTTCAGTTTTTTGTTTTTCCTCAAGCTCTTTGGGAAAAGCTGGTCTACTCATTTCTTTCACTGACCCATCTCTGCCTACATTGGCTTATGGGTTTCTAGCTGCTTGGAATTTCAATGTATTTGATACCATTTGCCTTACATCTTCTAGAAATGTGAAATTCTTCAACGTTTCTGGTCCACTGAAGGCACTTTTCCCTGTTTCTAGGGCTGCAACGGACTCATTGTCTTTTAAAAATGTCTTTCATCATTTTCATGGGTTTTCAGTATGGTGGAGGAGAGGCATAGATTGGAGGAGGTCAGCCTGACACGCTGAACCAGAAGGCAAGATCAACTTCTCTGACAACTGCACTGTACAGATGAGGAGCCTGGAGTTTAGAAAAGAGAAGTGACTTGTCCACAAACACACAGCTCCTCAGAGCCGGGTCAAGAACCAGCCTACCTTGAGCACGGGATCACACAACTTCCTCAACCTCAACTAAACACTGCTGCTTCAGTATTCACCAGAGACCGTGGAGTTGGGAGCTTTAAAAAAAATGTGTACAATGAAAATGGAGCTCTAGAGAATTAATTTGACATTTGTAGAAAGGATAAATAAAAAGCATCTGGACAAATAAGGAACTAAAACTCTCAAAATTACTCTTTGTGGTGGCTTTCCGCTCAGGGACCTACAGTAGGAGAGTCGACAGCGGGGAGTCTACAGGCTGTGTGTGCGTGGAGGTGGTGAGCAGAACCATTTCCAACATTCGCCTGTGGGGACTGAGAAGAGGCAGGGCCTCTGAGGGGTATAAGGTTAAGGCTATGAGTCTTCCAGAGAAATCAAAGTGCAGACATCAGAGGTCTAACAGAGATCAGAGTGGCTTTTTTTTTTTTGAAACACAAAACAAGGTCCTGCTCTGTTGCCCAGGCTAGAGTGCCATGGCATCATCATAGCTCACTGCAACTTCAAACTCCTGGGCTCAAGTGATTCTCCTGCCTCAGCACCACCATGCCCAGCTAATTCTTCTATTTTTTGTAGAAATGGGATCTCGCTGTGTTGCTTAGGCTGGTCTCGAACTCCTAGCCTCAAGTGATCCTCCCACCTCAGCCTCCCAAAGTGCTAGGATTACAGGTGTGACCCTCTGTGCCTGGCCCAGAGTGGCTTTGATCACACCTCTGAGCATTCCTGTGCCTCTTACATCTATTCTTGTGGATATCCAGAAAGACACCCCATCGTACACTGCACCTCTGAACTCACACACCCTTCAGGGAGAGTGCTTCCCACTGCCTCTCTTCTGGACCCTTGAAAGCCGCCCAACTTGGCTAGCAACACCCACCCTCCCACCCCTGCCTGCCCAGCCTGCATAGACCTGTCATAGTAGCCGTTCTGTTCTGGTTCAATTTCATGCCCTCGGAGTACCACAGGGAGGCCTCCTTTACTTGGTTCCGCAGGATGTGGAGATAGCCCAACTCTGTGGCTGCACAGGCATAGGAGGGTGTGGCCACGAAGATGTGCTCAATGAAGTTACACACTTGCTGTAGAAGTGCCTGGTGCCTGCCACACTGCAAGAAACAGGCATATGGGAACAGGGAGGGAATAGTCAGTCCAAGCTGTCTGAGCAAGGCCTTTTCAGGAAGAGGGGACAATTTGGGCTTGGTAGGCTCAGGAGAGCCCAGGAGGCACCTTATTTCTAGGCAGCTGGGCCTGTGGAGCTGTCTAACTCTCAAAGAACTTTCCACTGGCCACATCTGAGGATTCTGCCTCCAGCCAGAGTCCTCTGAGGGACCTATCCCCTGTCTGGCCATAGTAACTGGTCCAAGCAAGAAGTTTTTCAAAGTGAGAGAAGTTCTTTGTGTCCACTGATGAGAAGTGGCCCTGAGGGCTGCCACCCAGCTGTGATCCCTGCTATGTGTGGAGAACAAGGCAGAGAGAATCAGACACACAATGAGGGAGAGATGGTGTCTTGGTGGCATGCAACTCCACAGTTCTGGTCCCTGAGGTCCCAGAGCTGCTCTCATTCTTACGGCAATTCCTTCTGGTAAATCTTGCTTTGGGGCTGAAGAGACACAGATTCTTTAGCAACCTGGTCTATTTTGACCTTCCTTGATGTCAAAGAGGCCTAGGCGGGTCAACCTTCCCAGGTCACTTCCATAAAAAATAAATAAAAAAAGGAACTGGGTAGCCTGGCACCCAAGGCCAGAGCTGGGCATGGCTCTGCTTCCAGCAGCTGTAATACTACCTGCTCTCCCCAAATACAGCACCACCCACTCCAAAAGTACTTTTGGAACCCAACTCCCTGATCTTCATAGCATCTCTGAGGAGCACCTAGGACAAGGACACAGAGCCCACATGTCACTGTTATCAGCCAGAGGCAGGTAGGGGCCACAAGGTGTGGGTCACCAGCCTGAAAGCCAAGTTTGAGCTGGAGGGGGAGGGGCAGGGTGCTCAGGGAGCTTCCTGGGGGAGCAGGGTCTCCTTTGAGGAATGCATAGAGAAGCACTGTTTCAGAAACCAGCAAAGAATCTTCTTACCAGTCTGCTAATCACAAGAATTTTTTTAAAATGGAGGCTTGGATTTTGGGGCTCTCTTGTTTCTAGTGCCTTAATCAGATTTCTAACGTGATTGGCAGCCTGCAGGGAGAAAACAGATAATGTTGAAGGCAACATGCAAACCCAGAGTTGGATCATTGTTCTCAACCCTGGCTGCACATTAGCATCGGTAGGGAGATTTTAAAATACCCATGCCCGGGCACCACCCCCAGAGATTCGGATTTAACTGGACTGGGGTGGCCCAGGCACCAGAATTATCACAAAGCCCTGAGGGTGGAACTTTGGGGAACATTATTCACCCAGAGCTGACACTGCCCCTCTGTTCCTGAGTTTGTGAAGAGGAGCTGCCCTTTCGGACTTACCCAGGCAGCGCCAGGAGCCAGCCCTCGCTGTGCCCGCCAGGCCAGCAGCAGACCACCTGTGCTGGCCCAGAAGCCTCTGCTCCACTTTGACATGAGTCACCACATTGATGCCTCTCTGTCATTCTAGTGAACCCTCCCAACAGCCCTGTAAGTCAGTGTAACTATGAACTTTCCAGTATAGCAGAGGAGAGGTCAGAAGGGTTAGGCAATTGTCCGAGGTCACCTAGACAGGTAGGTGACTGACTGATGCCAAAGCCTGGGTTCTTTCCCACTGGAGTAGGGAGTTCTTAGCTTCCAGCGACAAAGTGCCAAAAGAGCAACCCTAGGTGGCGAGGGTCCACTGTGTCCAGTAAGCACAAACAAGATTAGAACTAAGCAGCCAGGCTGGGGCGAAGAATAGGTCCCGGGTTTGAGGTGGGGGTGAAGGAGGGGCATTAAATGCTAACTCTGCTTCCGGGACTAACCCTCAGGCCAGGTCCCAGGAAGTGCTGCCCAGGGCTCTGGGGTCACAGAGAGCTGAGGACAGGCTTGTTTTCTTGTAACTACCCAGAGACAGTGCTGGGCCCTTTTCAAGGATTCCACCCAAATACAGACTATCCCCTTTACCTCACCCTACCCCACAAACCCACAGTCTCAGGACTATGCAGAAGGAACCAGAAGCTTCCTCTTTCCACCATGACCCCTTAGAGAGTCTTGATTTGCCATACTCTCTGCCAAGGCCATGTGTTTTGTTTATTCAGAAGGCAATGTTTTGGCCTTTTTGAAAATGAGAACCTGTCTAGGCACTGAGGTTTCATGAAGAATTCTAGGTGTTTCTGACTGCATTTGAGAGCTATTTTAGGTTTCTTTGGAAAATTACAAGGCTTAGGAGCAAGTCTGGGGCCAGGTACTATCTGGCCAATGTATAAGTAATTTCAACCATTTGGTAAAAAAAAAAAAAAAAAAAAAAGGCATTTCCTGAATTCTGAAACACTACCATGACTTCTACTATCAGTTAACATTGGTTGAATTATTGTAGTATGGCAGGCACTGTTCCAAACTTTTCCAATTCTCATCGCATTTAGTCCTTATAGCAACCTCACAGCTGTGTGGAATTATGTCCATTTTACAAATGAGGAACCTGAGGCTTATCCAGGTGGAGACACCTGCCCAGACTCCCATAGGTGGCATGTGGTAGAGCCAGCATCAACCTTACTGCCCGAGCTGCCTGACTCTCAAGCTGAACCACCCAAAGAGCCAAGCCAGAGCAGCCCTCTTTGGCTGGGAATATGGGGGTGGGGTGGAGAAGAGGAAACCGGGGGGCACCTTCCAAGGCCTTTGTGTTGGGCGTGGGGGACACGGTTACAAGGGGTTCCTCCTTGCCTCCATTTCAAGGCTCAACTTCTGAGTCTTGAAAAAACTTACTGACGCCATGTTTCCTTCTCTCGTAAGCTCATGCACAGCTAGGATTTGGTAGGCATCAATATTGCTTTCATCTTTCTCTAGGATTCTGAAAGAGGAAAAAGAGGCACAGGAATTGAGAGTATTGACAGACAAGGCTAGGATAGTGTATTGGCAACTTCTGATAGCCTTCTAATACCCATTCTTTCCTTCTTCTTTCAATAACAGAACTCCAAAATTAGCCAGGCACATGGCTGCCCAGAATTAAGACTGCATTTCCTAGCCTTTCTGTGCAGCTTAGGTGTGGCCATGTGACTATGGTCTGGTCAGAAAGATATAAGTGCAAGTGATGAGTGTGATGTTCAGTTGTGCTCCAACGGTATGCCTTCCCTTTCCTCTCTTTCCTCCTTCCTGCTATTTGGAATGTGGACCACACGAGCGACATTCTAGAAATGGTAGAGCAACAAGACAGAAGGAGCCTGGGACCCCACAGGGTTAAGCCACCATCCGAGCCCTGAAGCACCACCCAAACTTTACCTGAGAGAGGAATAACCTTTTATGTTATTTAAGTTATGTGTTTTGGGGTGTCTTTGTCATAGAAACCTATTCATAACCCACTGACTAGACATAACCATGGTACCATGGTCTGGGGCTGGCCAGAAAGGCATTTGGGGGCAGCCTGTGACCGTAAGATAGAAAGGGAACCTTGACTCAATCCTGTGTCGTTGTGAAGGTACAGCTTGTGATCATACTATAAGATTTTCAATATTCTGTTTCTTTATAGAAAAAGTCAAGGAATATTCTTTAGCCTGGTCAGGGAATGGCGAGGGCTACTCTGATTAACATACAAAATGTCAACATGATTAGGCACAATCAGCATTCAAAAAGTTCTAACCATTTCTGATGATTCTGAAAGCACTGTGAATCTCATACATTTGAAAATTAAAAACAAAACAACAACACATTATACAACTTATGGACCAAAGAAGAATCAGAATTGATATTAGAAAATTTTTAGAACCAATATATTAGAACCAATAATGAAAACATTATACATCCAAATGTACAGATACTGCTAAAACAGTGCTTCGAGGGATATCATAGATTTAAATGTTTATATTCTAAAAAAAGATTGAGAATGGATGAGCCAGGCATCCAACTCAAGAGTTAGAAAATAAGAACAGAGTAACTCCAAAGGAAGGAGTTGATGGGACATAATAAAGTTAAGAACAGAAATTAATAAATTAGAAAACAAAGATAAAATAGGATCTATAAAACTAAATCTGGTTCTTTAAACAAACTAATAAGAGAGACCAACTATTTCAATACTGTTTAAAAAAAAAAGAAAGAAAACCAAACAATATCAGGGATGAAAGGAGAAACACGACGAGACACAGCAGAGTTGTTTTTTTTTTTTGAGACAGAGTCTCACTATGTTGCCCCGAGTAGTAGAGTGCCATGGTGTCAGCCTAGCTCACAGCAACCTCAAACTCCTGGGCTCAAGTGATCCTACTGCCCCAGCCTCCTGAGTAGCTGGGACTGCGGGTGAGCACCACGACACCCAGCTGATTTTTCTATTTTTAGTAGAGACGGGGTCTCGCCCTTGCTCAGGCTGGTCTCGAACTCCTGAGCTCAAATGATCCGCCCGCCTCGGCCTCCCAGATTGCTAGGACTATAGGCATGAGCCACCGCACCCGGCCTTAGAGCAGAGTTTGAAAAAGCAATGAGGGAATCCTATGAACCCCACTCCATGGGAAAGCTTCTATGATGGAAGGCACCAAGGTATTGGACTCAATTTGCTGGCATCAAAGACTGCCTCCCTGCACGTGGGCATAGCAGGGCCAGAGCAGGGAGGGGCCAAGCACACACCCAGGTGTGGCCTTCAGCCAGGTGCTGCCAGGTAAGTGGTTGGCCCAAGGCCAAGCCTCCAAAGCAAGCTCTTGCCAAGACACTGGCCAGGTCTGCACTGCAAGCCAGGGAAGCTGAGGGCCCACACAGGCACTGCATATATGGTGTGGCACTTATGGGCTAGGCAGGGTGGAGTCACTTTTGATTAGCTCCCAGCACCTCTCTATAAGATTCAAATTCCAGGTACCATCAGAGGGATGAGCATCTCTCCACAGGGAAGGAAGAGGTTTGTTTGTATTTTTTTTTTCAGAACTGACCTGTATATTACCACATACTTATTTCTGCAATTCATAGTGATGGCCCATGGGCCATTAACTCTTTTTAGGAAGAAAATTAAGATGATACATTTTAGAACTACTGTGATAACAATAGTGTTTTAGTTTAAGGAGATAAGCTTCAGGGATCTAGGATCTAGGAAATTTTGTCCTCAAAGAGCCTTCCATCTCTATTCCTACTCAAAATGCTTCAGGATTACACTTGGTGTCTGTTTTTCACATCTCCCTGTAACTCATGAACTCTCTGCTCCCTAGCTTATGTACCCAGCCTGCTACTAAATCTCTTCTCTCAAAGTTACCAGTGACATTTTTCCCCTGAAGGTTTTTTTTTAGACACAGGGTCTCACCATGTTGTCCAGGCTAGACTTGAATTCCTGGGCTCAAGCAAAGCAATCCTCCCACCTCAGCCTCCCAAGCAGCTAAGACTACAGGTGTGGCCACTGCAGGTGGCTTCCACTGAAGTTTTTATTAAAGTATATACCTAAAGTTTTAAAAAGTTGAATGATGCAATAGTCCCTAGTCCCACTCTCCCTTCACTCTCTTGCCGCTCCTCAGAGGCAGCTGCTTTCCACCTGGTCAGTCTCATTGCTGTGGGTTCTTTGGATGGTTCCCTCCATATCTCTTTTACACAAATGCCTACCCCTCTATTTCTTTCTTTAATTAATTAATTAATGTATTTATTTTATTCACCACTGTACTAACAAGGATACCCCTCTACTTCTTGATATATCCATTGTAGGCCACAGCTCCTGGCCTTGATTTACAATAGGTACTTAGTTTGCTTACATAAGTCCTCCCTTTCCTCCTCCTCCCAATATGAGCATAACACTATTCCTAACTCCTCTATTGGTGATATTTACCTTTATGTGTTTTTCCCCACCTCCCCATCTTGTAAGATGGTAGTTTTGGTATGGCACCCTTGGTTTGGAAAGGGAGGAAGCAGGACATTTGTACCGTGGCTCACCTGTGTCCTGTTTCTACTGTCTGCTCCCAGTCCTGCCGAGCCAAGAACAGCCGCATCTTCAGGACCAAGGCTGGCAGGAAGCTCCCTGAGGCCACAGTGACCTGGTTAACCACCTCCAGGGCCTCTGAGTAGTTCTGCTGCATCATGAAGTACGTTGCCTGTCGGGAGCCAGAGAGAAGAGCCTCCATCAGTGCCCATGAAGGGAGGTGGGGGTGTCGGTGTCTCTACAAGACAGGATTAGACCTGACACATGGGCACTGTGCGTCCTCTCTGCTGGGCCAGGGAGCCCTCAGGCCAAGAGAAGCAGCCCCTCACAGATCCTGGAGGAAGGAGTCGTCACTCAGAGTGACAAATCAAGGTTGATGACAGTCTTGGGCTCTTAGGCAGGCAGGGCAGGGGCTCCAGGGAGACAGCAGAGCCCTGAGCTTGGGAAACTCAGTAGGTCTGGGATATAGCAAGGTCATGAGAGGGTCACCCCAAGGGGATGAGCTGGGGTCACTGGGCATTTTCCAATACCACAAATTGCTCATTCATTTCCCATTCACTTTCCTGAATTTCATCACTGAAACTGCTCACTGAAACTCAGTTTAGCAACTCTGCGTCAGTTAGGGTTTGTGGGCAACTCCTGCTACGGCAAGACTGTGGAGTTGCTTTTTTTTTCCTGTCAAGGCCTATTGGGCTGGGATCATGGCTTCTGCAGGCAAGTGCCAGCCACCAGGTTCTCCTGGGAGAGCCATGACACAGGTGCCCTGAGGGCCAAAGCACAATGCTTCAAAAAGACTTGAAATTGAACTCTGAAAGGATGGCTTATGTCAGACCTACAGTAACCCTCTATTAAGAGACTTCTCATTAAAAACAAGAGGATTATTCTAAATAACGAAGATTTATATATAAATGTGTTCAATGCATCACTCTCTTAAAGTATACAACTGGAAACAATCCCAATATCTAAATAATAGGGATTGGGTTGGTAAATTACATTATGCCCATACAAGAGTGATTGGCTTTATGTAGATGTCCAAACTGACATTTGCTTATGACAATATATTGCACAAAGAAAAAGAAACTAAAATGACAATATGCCCTAGGATTAAAACTGTATTACACAACAACGCTATCTCCCACCTTTTAGTGACTGCTATGTGTGAGCCTCCTTCAGGACCTAGGAGTTGGCAGCTGATGACTCTCAGTGGCATCTCCCTCCTGAAATCTCCCATGGTTGAAGGGAGCTGCCTCACACCAGGTCACACCCCTCCCTGGAGCAGCCCACATCCAGTGTCTCGTCATTGAGGGGCACCCCCTGAAGGGCAATCCGGCCCCAGCGTTCCCCATGAGTTGGCTGAGGCCTTTGCTGTGACTGTTCACAGCCCACCTTCTCTCCCCACAGGTGTTGGCCCCAAAAGAGCTCCCTGATAAGTCTCCCCATAATAATGTCCATTGCTGCTGCTGCCCAGAAAACAAACTGAAAGCATACACTGAACCCAAGCATGGCAAAAAGGCTGGAAGACATTGCCCTCAAATGTTAACATGAGTTGTTATAGAGTGGTAGGACTAAGGCTGTCATTTTAATTCATCTTTTGGCTTTTTTAGACATCTGTTTTTTAATGAGTAGGTATTCATATTTATAAGAAAAACACACAAACAGAAGAGAATGAGAAAACGATTTTTCTTTCAAAGATTGTTTCAGTGAGGGTCACAAAAGAAAAAGAAACTTAAGATCAGAAAACACAAAACATACAAAATATGCCTTCCTTCTTTTATGGCCAACTAAGCAAATTTAACAGGTGAGAAGAGGTGAAATGGGAGGAAGGAAAGAGGGATGGAAGGAAGGGAGGGAGGGAAGGAGCAGTGAGTAAAACCAAGAAAGAGGCACAGAGAGAAAGCCTGAGAGAGCCAAGGCAGGACAGACACTGAAAAGGCAACCCTGAGAAGTGCTCCCCATGCAGAATGAGACAGAAACTCAGGGCAAGCGGGAAGGAGTGTGAGAAGTAGAGTGGGCCCTGGGCTGTTGTGTGACCTGGCTGGTTGCTGGCCGCCTCTGGGCCTCTGCTCTTCATCTACCAGATGAGGCACCTGGAGACTGAGGGTCTGGCCTGAGGTCATGTGGTGGGTCTCTGGCTCCAGCGGCCCAGCCAGGGATGCTCCCATCTTTCCCCTCCCCACTGCTCACCTTTCCCATCAGCCCTAGCACATCTTTGGTGTCCTGAATGCCTTGTTCTAGGTACTTGATGGCTTTCTTCACAATGTGGGGCTTGTCTGAGGTGAGGTCTATCCAGCCTCGGAGTACAAGGGCCTGGGAAGAGAAGAAGATGAAAGATGAAGTCCTTGGTCCTGCACAGCCTCAATTTAGCCTGCTCATGACCTACCCTTTGCCACCCTGCACCCTGAGGCTCTGATTGGTACAACCACGTGCAGATCCCAGGGCATCCCTGCTCTCTCGTGGCCAGGTTTCCCACTGTCCCTTTGCCTGGAGTGCCCTGCCCAGCACCCCTCCCCTCCCAACCCAATCCCTTCACCTGCTGACCTGTGACTAGTCTTCACATCCCAGCCTAGGAGGCCCCTTAGGAGGCTCTCCACGACTGTTCCTGACTGTTTACTTTACTCTGGGGTCAGGAGCCAGCACAGGGCCCGGGGAGGGCCATTCTTGACCTCTCCCCTCCGTAGGCCAACATGGGGCCTGGTCCTGCCTGTGAAGCTTGGGAATGCCCTCTGAGTGGGTGAGCAGGAGCCCTTCCATTCAGCCTGTCCTGGCAGGTGGGGAGGGCTAGGCCTGGGAGTAGGACTGAAGGGGAACTTGGAAGATCCTGCCCTGAAGCTTCCGTTGGTGCCCAGACCAGCGTTTCTCTTTTTCTATTGTTGCTCTCCAAAGGAGACTTTTGATATTTTCTTCTAACCAATTCCTCCCCCTCTAAGAAATTTGAATACCCCAGATAATGCCCTATCTGTGTATTGTGTACTATATGTATATTTATGTTTTATACATAAAGAGTAAGATATTTTTCATCCTCTCCCAATTTTTATACCCTTGAAAATTGACATCAGCCCTGCTAGCCCAGGCCTATGAGCTGAGCCACCACTCATATCCAGCAGATCACTACACGGAGAGAGTGGCCCAGTGTGGCAGCTCAGCTGGATTTTCAAAAGAATTAGGAAATCCGGGCTTCTTAGGTAAAAATCTTCTGATTTCTAAATGTCAACAATTAAAGGCTTTAAAAAATAATACAAGTCACAGAAAACCTATCTAGGGATTGGACGTTGGACAAATGCCGATGTGTAACCTCTGCTAAGCCTGAGACAACGTAGGGGGGGCACGTGTGAGACTCAGTCTTGCCAGTGCCTGGGTGCGGCCCTCCCTCAGTTTCAGGGCCCTTTGTCAGAGTAATGGGCTGACCCGCTCTGATGTGTTGGAACACTACTTTCTTCAGCTGTTACCCTCGTGATGCTTGCGGTGCGTACTTCTCTGGAGCCACAGGAGACCTTCAATATGCGGTCAATGTACTCTCTGGCCTTGTCATGGCGGCCTACGAGCCAGAGGAAGAGGCCAGCATAGTATAGGGCAGTATCACTGGCTGTCTTGCGTGATTCCTTTAGGCTGCACTCTAGCTCCTGAATTGCTTCTCGGTCTATAAGTCCAAGAGCAGAAGAAAAGAATGAGTTAGGATGCCCCTGGTTCTGCAGGGGCATCGAGGACCCAGGGAACCATTTCTAGACACTGTGGGTCTCTCTCAACACATCTAGCCGACCGTATGCCGCAGGGCCCGAAGACCAGCAGTACCTGTCCCTGAGATGCCATGGGGCTGCCCAGGCCTGGAATCAGGTTTTTTGTCTGAGATTTATCTTTTCTTCTCTGTGCCCAGAAGTGTGCTGAGCAAACAGACCACAACTGAATTCTCTGCCTCAGGCCCATAACTCATGCTGGGTGGGGAAACAGCAGTTTATAGTCTTTCTTGGAACCTCTTCCTTACTCTGGAGAGGTGGAGATTAGGAGTAGAATTATTTATACTGGCTTGATTTTTCCGACAAGGTCTTGGCGAAAAAAGGAAGAGTGTCTCCCCAACTCTTGGGATCTGGAGGGAGGACCCCTCTCACTGTCAATCTCTCTGCCTGCTCCCACTCAACTGGGCACAGTCATGGGGCTTTCTCTGAGGCCTCTAGGGGAAGGGAGCAGCAGCCACTACTTGCTGGCCAATAGCATCTGCACAGTCACCAGTGCACACATCTCCTCTGGCAGCCCTTGAGTCTCTGGAGTGGGGCCTTCTTTCGCCTGTGGGGCCAGGTCTAGCTGAGCATGGCTGCACTCACCGATGGTTTCGCAGCATTTGTGAGCATAAATGAGGGCTATGGTGGAGCACAAGGACACGTCTGGGTGATTCTGGATGCTCTCTAGGTCGCTGATGGCATCCTGGATGCGCTCTGCAAATAGAGTCCACGTGTTTATACTTTCAGTTTCCAGTTCCAGAAGCCAGGATATTATGTATCAGACACATGCAGTCCCTATCATAGCTGATCCATGGCTTGGCACCACTTGGTTTTACCCAGAATCAGAAAAATAACTGGTTTGAAAGGTACCCAATGACCCAAGTTTCCCAAAGACTGGAGCTCCCTGAAAGGGTTGCAGCTATCATGGCCCAGGTTGCCAGGGGCTGGAGGTCTTATAGCTGAGAAGTGTACCTATGAGTCCTTGGGGGATACTTGCGAGGCTAGAATTATTGGCTGGGTCAGTTCTGAACAAGGAACTTAGGCAGGGCATTCCCAGCTAGTGTTCAAGTGCCACTGATTCCATTTGTCCCTCCATGTGCCCTGACACTGGCCATAGGCAGCTCAGCCAGCCCTCAGCCCAGGACTGCCTTCTGCATGTTGGCAAGTCTGTACCTGCACAGGCCCCACTCCTCTCCCTGTACGTGTACCATACCTGTCTGTACCCACACCTACCACTTCCTTTTCCTTTTCCTGTACTACCAGCTCTCAGCTTCCAAGCCTGGAATTAGTTCAAAAGTCATGCAGCCATCTCTCCAACCACTCATTTTACAGATAGGGAAACTAAGGCAGCAGAGCAGGAATTGTGAGTACTCTGAGGTTTCAAAAGTCAACTAGATAGGGATTACATAGGCTTATGTGGATTGATATGGGAATCCAGCCACTGAGTATAAGACTTAAATGGGAACATAACTCTTGGGGTCAGAAGACCATTGCTGCCAAGTACTTACCTTCCCTGAGGACTCCATAGGCTTTAAAGAACTGCAACACAGGGTCATTGCTGAATTTCTCCAAGCCCACAGCCACAGCCTGCTGTACGTGGTGGAAGTACTTTTCCTGACTATAGTAAATGATCCTAGCCTACATAGAAGAAGACACAGTTGCAATATCCCCTGTCCCTTCTGTGTCTTTGTTCTGTCCCAGATGGGATGACACCTGCTCCCTTCCCCAGCCCCTTCTTCTCCTCAGTTATGCAAAGGGAAGAAAAAGAGGGAACATTCAGGCCCCATCCTGTCTTTTAGGAGCCGTGGAAGCCACTCCATGCAGTTCCCTGGAAAGGAGTTTGGAGGTGTTTGTTTGGGGATTATCAACAGAATCTTGTTCCAAATGTGATAGGGAATTCAACTCAGGCTTTGTGTTATGAATGGAATAAGGGGAAAGAGTGAAGACCAATAATTAGAAAAATTATACCAATAGTTGTAATTAAAAGTTATCATGCGCTAACCACCTATTGAGAACTATTATCAAGGGCTTTACACCCATTGTCTTGTGCATGATCCTCTATATCTGTCACAGTTAAGGAAGCTGAAGCCCATGGACACTACAGCTTGACAAACGTCATGCAGTCATAGGGGCTGAGATTTTAAAGCTAAATCTCACTTCCCCTAAAGTTTGTTGGTGTTGGGTTGGAAATAGATGTGACTGGATTGTAAGCAGCCTTGTGGGCCATTTGAAAGAGCCCAGACATCATCCTAAGGGTAACAGGAAGCAGTTGGAATGGTTTCAAGGAAAGGGATGTGTTCGGCCATATGTTTTTGCAAAAAGCACTCTGGCTGCTGTGTTTGTGTGCAGTGCTGGTGGTGAAGAATGCTGAAGCAGGGAAACCGGATGGGAGGAAGGCTGTTGCAGGTGCCCAGGGAAGAGATGGTGGTGGTCCTGGGCTAGGAGATAAAAAGAAGTGGATGAACCCAGAAGACATTTGGAAGCTGACATTTCTTGACAGACAGGGTTGCAAGATGGGTATAGGGAAGAGAATGGAGCCTGGTAGATCAAAGGGTGGTGCCATCTACTGAGGTGGGGGATGAGGAAGAGGAACAGGTGGGGCTGGGGGTGGGGGGAAGGGAAAGGGATGATGACAAGATGATGGAGATGGATGAGTTGGTTTGGGGATGCTCAGGGGACAGGACTGGGTGGGGGATGCTAACTTGGGACTCAAGGTGCATAGAGGGTACAGAAGGCGATGCACTTGCCAGGGAGAGTGAGGCAAGAAAGGGCAGGAACGCCTGAGACTGCTGGGGATAGCGAAGGGCGGCCAGAGATAGCAGGAGAGCAGCAGGGTGCGGGGTCACTGGGCCAGGGGCGGAGTGTTCCGGGGGGAACGGCCGGCAGTTCCCGTCCACGCACCATAAGGCAGGCGTCATTGCTGCCCATCTCGGGCTGCTAGCGGCTCCGAGTTCGGGTCTGCTGGGCTGAGCGAAGCCGGATTCCGGAGTCAGGATCCTAGGCACGCCTCTCGTGGCCGAAAGGTGGAGGCGCGAGCGTCCTTGGAAACGGCGCTGCCGGCCGGTTGCTAGAGCGTCAGCGTGTGGAACGAGAGTAGCACGCTCCGCACGTGACAAGGCGCAGGCAATCGAGCGCCGAGAGAGCGAGTCCGTACAGGAGCACCGGACGGCCTGCCGCGTCCGCTCAGCTGTACCGGCCGTGGGCGCCCAGCAGAGCCGCTGTCATGGGCTTGGGCAACAGCGCCGAGGAGACCCTGGGAGGCACCGAGGGGTACCACCTGTTCCAAGTGAGTCGCCCCCACGGCGCCGGTGACCTTAGCGGGGTGCCTGCAGCGATGCGCCCGGAGGTCTGGTTGCCGACCGGTTGGCGACTGTGGCGGGCCCCCGGCATGAGCGTTGTCACCCGGCTGGAGGGCGGTGCCTTCTACCCGGGGGGAACCGCCTAGGAGAGGCGGCCTCGCGGGACTCCTGGCCCCCGGCCCGTCTGCGGCCGCGGTCGGGCCCTGCGCCCGTCCCAAGTGCTAGCTGTGCAGGAGGCGGGAGCGTTTCCTGGTCGGGCTGCCCGGAATAGGACTCTTCCCCGGTGGAGAATGCACCAGTTCTAGCCGGGACGCACTTAGCACGCATTCATGCTCGCCTGCTGTGTGCCGCACTCCGTGCCGGGCCTCGGGAGAGAGCCGGCAACGCCAAAGGCCGGGCGGTCCCCGCCTCGGGTCTTACAGTCCCGGGGGCGGGGTAGCCAAGCGGACGCCAGCTGCCTGGGAGCCAGTCGGCAAGCACGCCGCCCGTAGTGGGCTCGGAAGGGCTTCAGGGGGAAACTGGGGAACGCGAGGGCCAGGAGTGTGCAGCAGAAGCCTCGGGGAGAACGTTTGCAGCTGGGAGAGGGTCCCCAGGGTGAAACACTGCGGAGAAGGCCGTTCAGGAGGGGTCGGAGGATGGCCTTTAGATGCCACTACCGGGAGGTCTGGACGAGCAGGCTTCTGGGAAGCGGAGACGAGTGGGGTTCCTAGAGTCTGGACGGGCTGTGAAGGTGACAAGAGGGTCCCGCAGCTAGATGTAGATTGGGGGTGGAGATTTGTGCCAGCGCGGGAGGTGGGGGGCTCTGTAGTGAAGGTGAGAGGGGCTGAAGGGTCTCTGACCCCTGAGTGCAGTGGGGAAGAAGCACGCCCCCCCCTTCCCTTGTGAAAAGCAGATGGACCCAGAAATGGGTGTAGATAGGCAAGTTTGTTGGTTTGGTGCCTGTTGATGGTCTCTGTGTTGAAGGAAGGGTCTGTTACCAGCTATCACATGGGAGGGCTAAAGAAGGAGTTTTCTAACACAAAAGCCAAGCTGGCTCTGATCAGGGACTCAGAGTTGACAGGGTTTACACTTGGTAATGGGCTTTCTCATGGTGAGGCACCGGTAGGAAAATGTGGACAGTGGAATGTATCCAGCCAGGAGTGTCTTCCAACAGGTTTGATGGAAGGCAGAAGAATACAGGATATTGGCAAGACGGGCTGGTGAGGTGATAGTGGGAGTGAAGACAGGAGGGGCCTGATGGAGAGGGACAGATTGGAGATAGGTCAAGGGATCAGAAGTTGTCATTCACAAAAACAGGTATTTTTGAGTATTCTGGCAGGTAGAGTTCTAGGCACCAGAGGTAAAACAGTGAACAGAACAGACATCCCTGTTCTCATGGAGCTTACATTTGGATGCTCATAGGGAGAGCAGGGAGACCATAAAGACATATATGGTAGGTGGTAATAACTGTTAGCGAGAAAAATAAAGCAGGTTAAGGGGATAAGAGAGATGAGTGGGAGAGGTTGAGGCAGGAGTATTGCTTGAGCCCAGGAATTTGAGGCTACAGTGAGCCACGATCGCGCCACTGTACTCCAGCCCAGACAATAGAGCCAGACCTGTCTCTAAGGAAAAAAATGGATGGGTGCTATTTTGGATAGAGTGGTCAAGAATGGTCTCTGCTCAAGTAACATTTGAACAGATGCTTCCAAAGGAGGAGTGGACAGTACAGATACTTAGGGAAATACTATTCCAGATAGAAGGACCAGCAAGTGCAGAGGCCCTGAGGTGGGTTGTACTTGTGTTTGAGGAAATGCCAGGAGGTGAGGCTGGTGTGCTTGGTTGATGTGGTGGGTATGAGGAGGAGATTAGCAGAGGATGAGACCAAATTGCATGGAACCTTGCATGTTGTCATGAAGATTTAGGATTTTATCCTGAGATGTGGAGCCACTGGAAGGTTTTAACTGTAGGAGTGAAATGACCTACTTACATTAAAAAAAAATAAACAATTGTGTGTGCTGCATTCTATAAATGTTGGCTTTCCCATTGTGTGCCTCACATGTTAGAGAAGACTGTACCCTCAGCAAGCTTAGAGGATTCACCAGGAAACTGCTGTTACAGAGCAGTGGTTGGGGGAGGGCTCTGGTTTAGATTTCCTGGGGTCAGATTATTGAATTACTTAGTACTTGTTTTCATCTATAATTTGGGGTTAGAAAAGGTTAAATGATGGACAAAGCAGGGGAGGTGGTGCCCTCCCTTGGCACCCAGTCAACCAACCTTTAGTAAATGTAAGCCACCATCATTGTGAATTCCATTAGGTTCCCTGATGGGGAAGATGGGGGGAGAGTTTTATGAAAGACAGCACACTTCGTGGGGCTGTGGGGTGTGAAGGGAGCTGGGTGGAGGGCAGTAGTTTTGTAGAAGTGGGGTGCAGTAGCAGCAGCTTAGATTACCTCAGCTATGGAGCCATGGTGAGTAAGGATGAGGCCCTACTGAGGGAATGGGAGTGTAGCTGGGCTGAGGACAAGGCCACAGGAGAGGGTGGGCAGACTGGGTGGGTTAGGGGTGGGCCAGGCCAGGGAGGGGGCCTGTGGACCTCATTAATGGTGGAGGGTAGCTGACACACAATGCAGAGGAGGGGAACAGGCAGGCAGTGGGAGCAGTGGCTTTACCTGAGGGATCAGAGACAGGGAGCGTCTTGCTCTGTTACCTGAGCTAGAGTGTAGCAGCACCACTGCAGCTCACAGCAACCTCAAACTCCTGGGCTCAAGCAATCCTCCTTCCTCAGCCTCCTGAGTAGCTGGGACTATAGGCAGGTGCCACCATGCCTGGTTAATTTTTTTTGCTTTTATTTTTTTTTATGGAGATGAGGTCTCACTATGTTGTCTAGGCTTGTCCTGTGGTTTTCAAAAGACTGCTGAAGAGACAGAGGGCAGGGCCCAGAGCTTTTTTCCTTGCAACTGGGAGCAACTCACCCTCTGGGCTGGGCCAGCTAGGGCTGGGGTTGGTTGCTGGGCTCATTCCCATTGGAAGCCATGCAGCTTCTAGAGGTGGCAAGCAGGGGCTTAATTGGTGACACTGCCAGAAGGGAGTCCTAATTCCAGGAACAAACTGGCCCTGATCCAAAGGCTCAGCAGGTTGTTCTCAGCTGGTTCTCTGTGAGTGCTCCTTCAGCTTGGGGAATCTAAGGATGGAAGGGCTGGTGGTGGGTAGCAGGAGCCACAGGGCCTTACCCCGAGGGGGCACAAGAACCTGAGACCACATGAGCCCGGTGCTCTCTTGGCTGGGGCCCGGCCTGACGAATGGGTCATCCAGTGCCCATAGCCAAAGGCCTGAGGGTGTGGGCCCACCTTCAGGGTCCTGGACCTTGGGACAAAGGCCACATTGTTTGAGCAAGGCTCTGTAAAATGGGGCCTTTGAGATGAATTTCTGCCACAGCCTGCAAAGCCTGGTTGTTGTGCTTTTGAAGACAGCAGCGAGGTGGGGAGTTCAGGGAGGGGCAGGGAGCATCCTGGGGCTGGGAATGCCTCCTGGAGATGGTGTTCCGCATGAGCGTGGAGGCGAGACTGAGGCTGGTGCTATAGCTGATCCACTGGGGAGGCTCCTCAGGCCACAGCCAGGCTGCAGGGATTGGTACTGCTCCCCCACCAGGCTCCCCAGCTCAGGCCCAGTCCTGCCCCTCGGGTCTGCTCTCGTGTGCCAGCATGGCTCAGTGGCTCGCATCACCTGCTCGACTGAGCCTGGGTCTGCCATCCAGGGTCAGGGGTCCCCTGGGATCTGGCCACCGGCTGCCCTTCCCACTCACTTCTTCTGGGCACAGCCTTGGTTGCATCCTTCCTGGGGCCTGCCCGCTTCCACTGCAGTCGGGGCCCTCCCTTTTTGTCCAGTCTAAACCTTTCTGGTAAACCCGCTTGGCTTGCCGGCCAGCCCCAGCCCGGCGCTCTGGGGCAGCATTCCCACAGGCCTGCGTCGGCTTGTCTCCCTGCTGCCTCCTGGTAGTCCCCACGCTGCCCTGGGCTGTGAAGCATCTGTGCATCATGATCAGGAAAGAACCATTTTCCTGAGAAGAGTGTTTGTGCCCAGGAAGGTAGGGAGAAAGGATGGATGCAGTGAACCTTGACGATTCCCAGAGCGGTTCATGCCAGACATTTGTCCTCACAGGGACACCGGGAGTGGCGATGGTTTCTGAAATTGAGAGCGTGGGTGGGGATGGGGGCTTCTCGGACAGCCGTCGGGTTGGTGCAGTGACTGTGGCCTCTGCTGCGGGACAGGTGCAGGAGAACTCGCCAGCCCAGAAGGCGGGCCTGGAGGCCTACTTTGACTTCATCCTCACCATCGGGCATGCAAGGCTGGTGAGGCCCCCTACCTTGTCTCTGCTTTGCTTGTGTTTGTGTGTGTGCTCGCGCGCGCATCTGTCTGTCCCTCTGTCCCCCCGAGGCCCCAGCTTGCTCCTACCTCCCTTCTGGGGGGAGGCCCAGCCCTGTCTCCCCTTCCTCCTGGGCTATACTCGGAGCCTTATTGGGACACCACCTAGAGCTCAGCTCCTGAGCTCTCTGGGATAGACTAGGGACAGATGGACTCTTGGAGGTGGCCACAAGGCCTAAGAGGCCTGCCTCCTGGGGCATGTGTGAGGGCTCTGGCCAAGGGAAGCACAGAGGGGCAGCACCAGAGTGCTGTGGACTGAGGGGGCTTTTTTGCTTGCTTTGTCATGTTTACTGGCAGGCTGGGGGAGGAAGGGTTGGGTGTGGTGGGAGGTGGGGTCGCACTGGCTGCAGGCCCAAGCCTGGTCTGTGAACCTGGGCCTAGCTACCACCCCAGCCTATCCCCACACCAGGCCGCTGGCCACCAAGGCCATTGCCTCATCTCAGGCGCAGACTTGTACGAGGGTCCCAGCCCCTGTATGGGGGACCCTCGGAGTCAGCCCTGTTGTGTCCGCAGAATGAGGATAATGACACACTGATGGCGCTGCTGAAGGCCAATGTGGAGAAGCCGGTGAAGCTAGAGGTGTTCAGTACGAAGACCATGAGGGTGCGCGAGGTGGAGGTGGTGCCCAGCAACATGTGGGGTGGCCGGGGCCTGCTGGGCGCCAGTGTGCGCTTCTGCAGCTTCAGCAGGGCCCACGAGTACGTGTGGCACGTGCTGGTGAGTGTGGCGCCGCCCAGTGTGAGGGAGAGGGCGGGGCCGGCAAACCGGGGGCGGGTGGGACAGAGCCAGATGGCTAGAGAGGCCAACGGCCAGCGGGTTTACTAGAGGATTCTCCGAGGGCAGAGTCGGGTCCATCCCAGAGAAAGCAGCTCATTACTACCTGAACAGGGGACGCTGCTTCTTGTTGGCCACGTGACTTTGGGCACTCTTACCCTCTATACCTAGGTTGCTTAATTTGAAAGGCGGATGCCATCTGCTGGAATGGTGGTGGCGCTGCCAGAATGCTGCTAGTTTTTCTCTCCTTCTCCCTTCTCTGTTTGTCCTCTCCCTCTCGCTTTGCACACACACACACAAACTGGCACATCTGTCTGTGTCCCATGAGATTATAATACTGTATCTTTACTGTGTCTTTTCCATGTTTAGATAGATACTTACCATTGTGTTGGAATTGCCTACAGTCACGTGTTGTGCAGGTTGGCGGCCTAGCAGCAATGGGCCATACACATAGCCCAGGTGTGCAGTAGGCTGTGCCATCTGGGTTTCTGTGAGGACACTCTAGGATATTCACACAATGATGAAATCACCTAATGACACATTTCTCAGAACGTATCCCTGTCGTTAAGCTACATGACTCTCTATGTAGTGGTTTTTCTGATATATTGTTATATGATCAATCAATATCTTAATGACCCTCAGGGACTAAGCTGTCCTAGATGTTAGAGTCCGTTCACAGACAACACATGCACGCCTGACACCTGCACATATCGATGGTGTCCAGGTTCTCAAATGTTCAGTGCTGTGGCTTAATGTAAGGAGGGAGCCTGAGCTAGAAGTTGGAAATTTGGTTTCTAGCCTCTTCTGTTGCTCACTGACTTCTTGGGGAGCCTAGCCAAATTTCTCAATCTTTGCAGCCTGCCTCAGTTTGCCCATGAGTGAGATGGGACTGATGATGCAGACTCCTTTGCATTTCCCAGGGAGGCTGGGAGATTGGGAGTGGTAGAGCTTTCCAGGAGAGAGAGCAATCCTTGCTTGTATCCAGTTTTGCTCACTTGCCTCACCTCCCACCCCCAGGGCTCTTCAGCCACATGCCTGCAGCAGTAGCAGCAATGCAGTTGGGCATTTACTGTGGCCAGGGTGTGGTTTTCTTTCTTTGCATATATTTCTTTAATCTTCTCAGCTACCCTATCAGTAGGTAAATATGTATCCTACTCTTAATTGTGGGAAAACTGAGGCTGAGAGAAGTTCAGTAATTTGTTCAGTCACATAGCTAGCAGTTGGTAGAGCCAGGGGTGGAGCCCAGGGTCAGATTCCAGTGCCCATTGCTGAGCCATGGCATGGTGCTGCCCTCTGCTGGGCAAGCTGTACACTGGAGGAGGGAGTCTGGGCTTGAAGCCTTGCTTGGGGACAGAGGACAAGTGTCCTACTCACTACCTGGAGAGGTGGCCTCCCCTGCCCCTTCTCCATCACCCCCCCCCAACCTCCCACCTCGCCAGCAGCGAGGCTGATAGTTTGTGATTCTTTCCCCAGAATGTGGAACCGTCTTCACCTGCTGCCCTTGCCGGCCTGCAGCCCTACTCAGACTATGTGATTGGCGCAGACCAGCTCCTCCAGGAGGTGAGGAACCCATGACGCGCCCCTCCCCAGGCCCCCTGGATGACGTGTGGAGAGATGGGTGCTGTCCATGAGAAGTGTCTCATTTTGTTGAGGTTTCCAGTCTGGTCCTGGGAGCAGGCCTCAGGTGCTGTGTGTTTCTTATAGTCTGAAGACTTCTTTACGCTCATCGAGTCCCATGAAGGGAGGCCCTTGAAGCTGATGATTTACAATACTGAGACTGACTCCTGCCGGGAGGTGACTCTAACTCCCAATGCAGCCTGGGGTGGAGATGGCAGGTACTTCCTGGAGTTGGAGGGCTGCAGGGCTAGCTGGGTGAGGTCTGACCAGTGGGCATGTACCTCACAGTCCCATGGAGAGCCTGAGGCTGACTACTGGTCCAGAAGTGCCCTTTGCTGGTAGTGGGTGGGGGTGGTGAAGGTGGGGAGCGCTGTGGGGTAAGCCCCTGGGTTGAATGTTTCTGGCCTTTGGCAGTCTGGGCTGTGGCATCGGCTACGGGTATCTACACCGGATCCCAACTCGGCCCCCCAGCTACCACAAGAAGCCACCCACTGCACCACCATCTGATGCCCCACCACCTGGTGCCCTGCCACCTGGACCCATCCCACTGGACTCTCCTGCCCTGGAGATAGGTTCCAGGCAGAGTGAATATGTGGAGGTATGTGGGGAGCATCTGCCAACCAGGGAAGGAGGGGAGTTTCCTGTGGGCAGAGGGGCCTGCCAGCTGGGAAGGGAGAAGACTCTGGAGGCTGCCCCTGAGGAGCCATCAGCAACCCTCACCAGGGTGTCTGCGGGGCCCTTGTGCTCTGGGAGGCCCATCTGCTTCTGGGACCCAGTGGGAGCAGATGGCCCTGCCTGAGACAGCGAAATTCACTTTTGGCTCTCCTACCCCTTGGGTCTAGAGGTGAGGGTGGAGACGAGACACTAGTTGTCACATCTTCATTTCACGAATGGGAAACTGAGGCTGAGATGGGCTTGTTCTGTGCCTCAGTGAGTCTGTGGTGAAGCTGGGCCAGGGGCTGGGCCTCCAGGGTCCCGGTTGAGATGGTTGTCTGGCTGAGTCTGCAGGGAAGCACTGGCCTTGCCTTCATGGCTGATGAGCTGGTCCTGAGAGCACCTTTGGGCACTGGGTTGGAGCCTGGGGTTTGTGCGGGGGCATCTGAGAATGCTCTCCAGGTATGCCTGAGTTCAAGGAAGGCCCTCTGTTCTGTGCATCACTGAAGGGGGCCCAGACAGCAAAGGGAATGTGTTGGGGCCGGGTGAGCAGCTGGGGCTTCTCAGCACAGTGAGGAACTCGCTCCTTCTGTGTCCACACTGTAGGGGAGGCCTGGCTGGTGGTTAGGTTGGACTGTGAAATCCTTCACCTCAAGGCCCTGTCCTGATTGCCCCCTCCCTGTTTCCTCCTCTTCCCTGGCTCCCCTAGGCCCTATTGCAGGCCCCTGGCTCCTCCATGAAGGGCCCACTTCCTGAGCCTGGGGATCTCAGCCATGGTGCTCCAGACCTTCGGGGACTTCCATGTTCCTTGGAGACTCCTCTTCACCCTCCACCTCCAGTGCAGCGAGTCATGGACCCAGGTATTGGGCAGGCCCTGGAGAAGAGTGGGCCCTGGGCTCAGGGCTGGACTTTGGCAGCAGTGCCAAAACTTTCCCTGGGGCCTGCTGACCCCTCATATCTCATATACAGCAAGGTAGCTGCAGACCATCCAGTTCAGTGCAGGGATGGGGAGTCTGTAATCCAGAGAAGAGAGGTGGCCTACTTCAGGTCACCAAGCAAACTGGAAACAGCAGAGTCTAGGTCTGCTGCTACTGCACTACTCCCTTGATACCAACCCCAGACCCCTTTCTTTCCTCAGAAGCAGGCAAGGGGCACCTCTGGGGTTGGGTGAGAGGTATAACCAGGGCTGAGGGAGACAGTCTCACAGGCTGGGCCAGATGCCCCAGGAACAGGGCAGGGTGAGCCCAGGGTATTTGGCTTTCCAGTGGTCAGGGTTTTATGCTGGCAAAAAACTGTGCCCCTCTACTAGGCTTCCTGGACGTGTCAGGTATTTCACTCTTGGACAGCAGCAATGCCAGTGTGTGGCCCAGCCCGCCCTCTTCCACAGTGCTGACTTCCACAGCTGTCTCAGCCTCAGCGCCAGAGGATGTCTGCTCTAGCAACAGTTCTCATGAGCGGGGCGGTGAGTGGCTAGCGTCTCCTGAAGTCCTCTGGCAAGGACCCCAGGTTGCTGGGAAGGCTGCCATCAACTCCTCAGCTGGGTTAGAGGTTGACCGTCTGGTTGAATACAGCCACATCAAGGCATCTATACACTCTATCAAGGCCTGAGGTGGCAGTGGGGGGTCAGTGGGGTTACTGACAGAACACGGCCCTGTGTTCTGCGGCTGCAGGCCTCCTCAGCCTCACCTTCTGTGTTCCAGGTGAGACCACATGGTCTGGGTCAGAGTTTGAGGTCTCCTTCCTGGACAGCCCAGGTACCCAAGCCCAGCTGGACCACCTGCCTCAGCTGACCCTTCCCGACAGTCTCACCTCTGCAGCCTCACCAGAAGACGGGCTATCTGCTGAGCTGCTTGAAGCCCAGGCTGAGGAGGAGCCGGCAAGCACAGAGAGCTCAGATTTCGGGGTGGAGGTTGAGGGGCTGGCCAGACAGGCCCAAGTCTCTACCTCAGAATAATACCCTGGGCTGTGACAGGGCTCTTAATGACATTTCATGAGGCCCAGATGTGGGCAGGCAGCCTAGCTCCTGTGTGATCCCAGCTCTATGTTCGGCTTCCTAGGCAGCAGCTCTAGGTGACATGCAGGGACTTCTGCTTGCAGGGGCCTTGTGTCTGCTCAGGCCCTGCTTCTGGTTTCCAGATTACCTCCCAGCATTTATCCTGACTGATGGTCTTGGTTTTGGGGGTTTCAAACAAGTCCTTCTGGGGTGACAGAGGGCTGGGAATAGCACTCCAGACTGAATATGTTTTATAGGAGATAGGGGGAGGATTCGCTGCTTAGGTGGGTCATGAAGCCTTAGTGTGTAGTCAAGAGGAGGCCATGGGCCTTGGGGGAGGGCATCTTACGATCATGCACCCTCAGGTCCAGTGCTTGTTCCTGCTCTGGTCACTGGGACTGCCCAGGAGGCAGCAGAGTCAGGTCATAATCTAGCACGTAGAGGGGGTGAGGAAGGAAAAGGATTGGTGTTGAGTGTTGGCCTGATTGTTGTGATCATTCCTGCACAGCGCAGCCAGCGCTGGCTGTACTGGAAGGGGCCCCCAAACACCAATCACTGACTCTATCAAGTGCCCTCATCCCTATGCTGCATTGGCACAGTTGGCTCAGGTTAGCCAACATGCATGGTTGGAGAAGAGAGGCAATGTACTTGCCCACGTCTCCTGGAGGGCGGGGAGTTGGAAGTTCTAGGCCCTTTAGCAGAGACCCACTTGTGCCAGAGACCACGATGTTTCTTCTTCCCCAGGCCTACATGCCACAGAGCTAGTATCCCCAGTGGCGTCCCAAACTTAAACTATTATGTCTTCTAAATATACAAGGCATCCAGATAGCCCCAATAGTGAATTAAAGTTGCAAATTAAAGTTCACCATCCTAAGCAGACTCTCAAAGCCAACTAGGTCTCTTCACATACAGCCCTCAACCCAAGGAGGAATTAGGGGCATAGACAAGAGTGGGTAAGGGCCTTTCTGTTCTTTCCTATAGTATGGGAGGAAGCTGTTCTGCCCACCCCCAGGTGCCTTTGGAGGCTAAGGCTAGGGACTCTGCTCAGTTCCTGCAGAGGAGTGCTCCATCTAGGGATGGCCCCTTGTCAACTGCAGTCCCTACTGCTCTGACTGCATCCTCACGTCTCACACTCCTTGCTAATTACTGTGAATGCTGCCTCTGGCCTTGTCTTCTAGCTTCTTCCCAGTTTAAAGTCCTACTTTTATAGCATGATTTGTAATGTCGGTGTACGTATAGGGAACTCACAAGCTCTGGCAGGTCTGCAGGACAAGGGCTGTCTGTTCTGGGGTGGGTGGGCACAGACCAACTATATAGAGAGAGGGCCCCAAATCAACAAACATTAAGTCTTAGGCACTGTGACTACATTTAAAGCAAACCCTTGTCAAGCCTACCAGAGCAGGCAACAGCATGCAGACAGTGAGCCACTGTGTCCTGGATTGTTTGGGAGCTCAGTGTCAGTCTGCAGGAATGCAGGAAGTAGAACAGGATCGCCACAGACTGTTCTGGGGCCAGGTTCCCTTAACTCTGTAGCTTGGCGGTCTGACCCAAAGGTGCCCTTACCTGAAGGTTCTGGCTCTTCCCTCCCTCATTTTTACTTTCCCCTCCCTCATAAATTGGGGGATAAAATGGGTAACAATCCTACTTTCCAGGGTGAACATGAAACCAGAGGTTTCTTATTTTTCTCTGTAATCTATAAAGGAAAATGAGAAGTGAAAAAAAATAAATGTGTACTACACTTTGAAATATTTTAACTAAAGCCTTTATTCTATACAATTGTGAAATACAGATTTTTACTCTTTTGGCATTGCAGACTGTCAAATTTTCTGGAAATCATATTACTGGTTTGACTGGAGGGGGGGAAATGTACATGCTGGGGGTCAGATCTATGACAGGAAGGGAGCGCAACCACCCAAGGCTCAGCACACAGGGCAAAATAACCCAGCAAAACCCATTTCTTCAGCTCAAAGGCCCCTCGTGCAAACACAACTGAGGGCTGGTAATTTTTTTTTTTTTTTTGCCATTAATTCACAACTATTGCTAAAAAATGTACACCAAAAGTGCACTGTTGTATCCAACAGATAGATAGAAAGGACTTTTAAAAAAAAGAAGCTGGCTGCTCTCTGAGGAAGGGATAATGACCATTTCAGCTCATTGGAAATGTGGCCACGTCTTTGCTCACTTTTTCAAAGTGCAGGAGACAATGGCCTGTCCACTTTCCAAAGGAAGCTGGCCAGCAGTGAGGGAACCCTGTCTCTGCAGTTGTGCGGATCAGAATTATCTCATAAATAAGGTATGGACCTGGGCCCATCAGCTGCCCCCAGCTGAACCTGTGAAGATATAGAAAAGAAAAAACCTTCCCCCACCTCCCTCCCCAGTCCCTGCTATTGTGGGGACAAGCCACACACAAGCTGGGGAGGCAACTGGACTGGAATAAACTGCCCTCTGAAGGCACTTGTGCTTCTGGCTTCGTACAGGAGGCTTGTCTTATGTAGTTTTATGGGGTGGACCATTGATCCAGTCTGAATACAAATGACCTTGGGGAAATCCAAAGTATTTTCTGCCAAAAGTTGAAGTGTTTATCCCCAATAAGTTATACTCTGTACAAGATCCAAATGATTCTATGAAAGCTTTAGATTGTTAGAAAGAACAGTGAAAAGAAGATCAGGATACAGGTACAACAAAAACCTGCATATAAAACTTTGGAAAAACAAATATGTATACTTCTAGGTTATGACTATCAAATTAACTCACTATGATATCTCTTTACTCTGACACCGTAAGTTTTAAGTAACATTTGAATGAAATTAAAATTTCATCATGGTCTTAAGTTTTGATGATGTCATGCTGCTCACTAGAGCAAGACCGTGTGGTCTCAGCTGGCTTTGCCTGTAAATAAACTGGACACAGTGGAGGAAGGGGTGAAACAGCTACACCTCCCTGGGGCTGCTGCACAGCCAGGGCATTGTGGAGGAGTGCAGCATCGCTGGGCACAGGCTGCGCAAACTCTGGCCCAGCAGTCCAAGTGCTGTGATTCCAGCACCTGGAATTTCAACTCATCTTCCTACAAGAGCACATCTGAGATGCAATATTAAAAACAAGCCCAATATTAATCATTTATTATGAAACGGGCTGGTTCTCAAATTGTGCAACAGCAAATTCCCATTAAAAATAACTATCTTAAATGGTGAAAACAATTTTTTTTTATGACAAACTTGGAAAAAGCCTTCATAGCTACTGCATGAATGGAATGTACTCTCTTAGAAAAGCTACAGACTGGGTTTGAAGTCGAAACACAGTGACAGATGTGTCCTGACCAATGTGTCACTAACAAGTGCTAACAAAGATAAGGTCCTTTGAAACAAAAGGAGGAAGCAAAGTCTGCACTGGCCTGTTGTCAGTTCTCTGTACATCTCGCAAGACAGTGTCTGCTTGGGGCTCTTCTGCTCTTGCACTCTGCTCCTCTGGGGACAGCTTAATCTACACATAGAGACTGGTTTCTATATTACATCTCAATTAGTCACTTCAATTGAAAGATAATCTCGGTCCATACCAAGTCAGCCGTTAGGAGTCTTGCTCCCGTTGGGGCTCAGTGGGCTTCCTAGGACTACTCTTGGGGCCATAGAGGAAGGTAGTAAATGAATACCCAGGAGTATTAGCCCACCCTTCACGTGGACTTCTGACGGTAGTGGAGGGTGAGGTCTCCACCACTCTTCCATATGAAGTGCTTCACTGTTCGAAGGTCCATATTTGGATCCAAAACCTGAATAGTGAAAAAGAAAACATTTCAGTCCCTAATATCTAAAACTCTACCGTGTTAACTCACGGACTTTCATCAGATGATCCAGCCTGTTCACTCCTCTCCCCTGCCTGGTGGCCTGCTCTGGCAGTCGCAGCTTCCATGCATGTAGGCCCGAAACTGGGCACAGCGAGATGTGCATCTTTTGTGACTATGCCAGAAAAACCAAGCCCCCTTTCAACCATTCCTCTGAAGGCATGCCTTGAGCACAAAAATAGCTCTGTCATTTCTGTACCTACCTCCACTCCGAATCTTAAACTAACATGGCATATGCTGCTCTGCCAATCAGAAAGACTTTATGTGTCATTTTCTTGTCAGGAAATAAAAAAGCTACCAGCACATCCACACTTGTCTATGTGTGTATTTAAATCTATGTGTCTTTTTCCTGAAAACCTTCCTAGGGGTAAACAGGAGCGTTAAGGTGGACTGAAGAGCCACTCCGAAGGGGCCTCACAAATAGGTGGGAGAAAGACCCAGGACTCCTTACAGCCTCTCTGAAAGCAGAAGCCCCCTCAAAGGCAATAGATTTGGGAACTATAGTCACACCATATTATGTCACTTTCTGAGCACCAGCACTGGAAAAAATGGGGATGTGGTCCTCAAGTCTACTTACCTGGTCCTGGCACAAAAGTTCAATTTTCTCCTCTGCCAATACAGCAATATCCTCTTCTTTTTCCTGTTCTCCTGATTTTTCATTATTAGAAGAGCTAGTTGTTTGAGATTCATTATCCAAGTTGATAATTTTCTCATAAACATGTTCCATAACTTTCCGGACTTGAAGCATGTCACTAGCAGAGAGTCTATCCCTGTAAAAAGCAGTAGCATATTGTGACATCAGGGAAATCCCTAGATATCTCTACCATATTACTTTTCTTTGGTGTTAACATTTTATAAAGATAAAACATACCACAGAAACAAACCAATAAATGTCAAGGCCTTCCAGGGGTGGGGAACCTGCAGCCTTAAGGCCAAAGGTGGCCTTCTAGATCCCTAAGTGCAGCCTTTTGACTGAATCCAAATTTTACAGAACAAATCCTTTTATTAAAAGGGGTGCAGGAGAGAAAGATGAAGCTCTTCTTAACTCCTTTGGTGCTTAAAAAAGAACAATCTTGAAATCAGAAGGCCACAGCATCCCCACCTCTGCAAGATTTTCTACAGTGTACTCCTAAAACAGATTATATGCAACTAAATGAGATTAATTCATGTTCTTAAAACTTACATATACACATAGAATAGCAGCCTTGGGTTTTAGTCCCTTGAATACTTTCCCAGAGCAAGGGCAAACTAAATACTCCTGGACAGGAAAGCAGCCCCCCAGTGCTTACGAGGGATGGATGCTCTTGGTGCTCAACTTTCCCTGGGCTCTCCTCTCCACTGCTATACCTTTCAACTAGCACCTGTGGGCAGATGATGCCCCATTCTAGACCTTGAGTCTCAACCTTCTGCTCTAGACCACAAACCCAATAGCTGGCTGGGTATCTACAGCTTAATGTCCTATAGGCACTTCAAACTCTACGTGTCCCAAACTAGACTCATTAACTCCCTCACCCTCAAACCTACTTCTGTATCTCTAACAAAAGTCAATTAATTGTTAAACCAAGAAGCTTAAAACTCTGAAAGCCATCTTGAACTTGTCATTAAATTTAGTTGAAGTGATGTCTAGGACTCACTTTAAAATAACCCAGTGTGTATTTGTGTGGAGGGAGGTGGGTGAGAGAGTAGATAGAGGTATAGATGAAGCAAAATGTTTAGCAAGGTGTTGATAATTATAGAAGCTGTCTGATGGGCCAATGGGAGCTCATTATCCTACTCTCTATAAATTTAGAAATCTCTGTAATAAAAAGGTTTTAAAATTTCTTGTTGATTTTACTTGCTAGGATACACATACTGTTCATAGTTCAACATCCCATCCCTAAACTACTAAAATTCTTCTCTTGGGTCTCCCTGCCTTGACCTTCTGCCTGAGTTACATCCCACATTTGCTTAAGATCTCTAGTGTTTAGTCACTACATGCTCTATGGGCTTGGCATCCAAATCCAGCGTCAATGAAACCTGCGCCTTTCTAATTACCTCCTAGTATCTCCCTGCTGCCCCTCCGTCCTACGCTGCAGTTACATGGGTCCTCATGCCACTTTCCAGTATCCTGTGCATGCTCTGACTTCCACATCCCCAGTCAGACTATTCCCTGGACCTAGAATATCTATCTTTTGAAGTTGTCCCCATTCTTACATGTCCAGATCAAATTTCGTGTCCTTCAAGAAGCCTTCCGGAAGGCTCCAGCCAAAAACTCATTTCTTTGTCCCACTCTCATTATTCCCTAAGTATCCATAAAAGCAGTTATTGTACACAGGTTGTATCCTAAACTGTTATAAGAGAAAAAACCATGTCTTATTTATTTTTGAACACCTGAAGACTACCACAGTTGACACTTAGTAAAGGGTTTAATGTATAAACTTTCAGTATTATAAAACTCAGCCTTAAATCTAGCACTCGCCTCCTTTGCAATCATAAGGAAAAAGAATTCTCTCCAGTAATTAATTAGATTAAGGCACCACACGACACTACATTTACTTACTTTTTTAAGGTTTTTGCTCCTGAAGATGCATGAGGTTGGAGGTAGAAAGGAATTTTGTTGAATTTGGGCATATTTTTCTGAAATATCAAAAGTTAAAAAGGTATAATAGTTTCTATTAGTTGACAAACTAAAATGATGTCAACAGGAAAATATGATTTACAAGTAATAATTATTTTACAATTAAAAGTAACTTTCTATGAAATTTATAGTAAGTAATCAAATTATCTAAGTCAACCTTTGAAAAAATTTATCAAAAAAGTATAACATCTGGTTTTGTAATAAAAGATATGTAAAGACAAATTATATGTAGTATTAGTGGCAATAACAAATTATAGCATGGCTCTTCTTCAATAACAGTACAAGGTATTAAAGGGAAACAAACTTTAATTTTTGAAGCCAGAAAAACCAAAATATCAATATTCTGCATTAAATTATTGGGGCTAACACCTAAAGGCCCGAACAAAAACTTGAGTGTCTCGAGAGAACCCACAACATTCACCTTTGAGCAAGCCACACACTCTACGCTGGTGAGGCCCATTATCCAACTGAAAAGGCCAATCAGGTCCTCCCATTTTCTTTCCCTCCGACATCAGAATGAGGTCTGAGGTTTTAAGAAAGAGTGGAAACATCAGCCAAGAACCTAGATGTTTACCATGAGGTAAACCACATACTTAGATGAAGGATAAAATTATCTGGTCATCTTTTCTCAGGGTATTAAACCCCTCCGAGCTTCCATGTCATATCCTGTCTGGATGTCTCCTCTCAGCAATAGGCCACAGGTCTAAGGTCAGCAATGCACCCAAGGTGAGTTTCACACTCAAAGGAATTAGTGGTCTACGGGGAGCTCAGACACAGAGACGACCACAGAATACCCATCAGGTGTTACACTGGCTTTAAGTTCTTGGAGTATATCTGGGATAGAAAATATATTTTCTAAAGGTTCAAGAGATTAAATTCCTTTTCATACGGCTTTAGGAATATATAAAATAAACCAACAGTACATAACAGAGTCTAGAAACAGATCTAGGTGTATATAGAAATTTAGTACATGATACAGATAGCATTTCAAATTAGCAGAAAAAGGATAGATTAGTTAATAAATTGTGCTGCCACACTGGCTTATCTCTTTGGGAAAAGTCAGAATCCTACCTCACACCAAGCAGAAGAATGAATTTTAGTAGGTTAAAGATCTAGACATAAAAAATTATCATAAAGGTACTAGAAGAGAATATAGGAGAACACTTTTTGTTACTTTACAGTGGGAAATACCTAAACAAGACTTCAAACTCGAATCATAAAGGATCAATTTGATTAAACTTTTGATTACATGAAAACTTTTCATCTGGCAAAAGACACTATGAACAAAGTAAAAATTTAAATGAGAGACACAGATAATAGTCAAAGGGTTAATATTCAATATAAAAAACTCCTATAAATCAGTAAGAAAGACAAATGACCCAATAGAAAAATGGGTAAAGAATACAAACGGGCAATTCACAGAAGAAATACAAATGGCCAATATGAAAAGATGCTTAACCTCACTATGAATTTTTTAAAAATCCATATTAAAACAATGAGATAACATTTGGCTATCTTTTAGCAAAGATTAAAAGTATACAGTGTTGGTGCAGGTGTGGGGGAATGGGCACTCATACACTGACGGTGAGAGTGTAAACTGGTATAGCCTTCGTGGAGGGCAATTTGGCAATATCTATCAAAATTTAAAATGTGCATACCCTTTGATCCAGCAATTCCACTTCTAGGAATTTATCCTAAAAAGTACACAAAGATATATGTACAAGGATGTTCACTGAAGCACTGTTTGTAATAGAAAACATTGGAAACAACCTAATTGTCCATTAATATGGGACTGATTAAATAAATTATGGTACCATTTATAACACGGAATATTATGCAGCCATTAAAAAAGAATGGTCCATATGTATAGACATGAAAAGATGGCTAAGATACATTTTTAAGTGAAAAAAAAGTTGCAGAGCAGTATGTATAAGAGATTTTGTGCAAAATAAAATGAACTACACATATATGTAAACAAATAATATATGCTTGTGTATGCAAAGAAAAAAGTACTGAAGGCTATGCATAAACTTATTAATAGCTTTTACCTATGGGAGGAAGGATAGGGAATGAATGGGCAAGAATGAATGGGGAAGAAATGGGAGTTTTACTTCATTCATTTATTATTTATTGAAAAACTGTTTATTATTTTTATAATTAAAACCCAACAAAGATAACTATATAAATAATTATCAATACTACTTCTGCAACTTTGGAACTTCAAGGAAGCAGACAGGGATTCCACTTGGGAATCTAGTGTTTAAGATTTAAGACTATATTGTCTAAATCAGTTAATTTATTAAGTTGGAAAAAATAAAAGGACAAAGTGAGAGTGAAGGACACTTACATCCACAGTGATGTCAATTACCCATTGTGGCACCGTCTCATTAAGAAGCATCGACTCAGTCTCACCCCCGGAATCTCGGCACAGCAGCCTAAACATAATCCAGCAAGTAGTAAGTGGCACAACAAATGCAGATGACAAAATCACTGTTAACAAACTTTAGAAGCAGGAACCCTTATGGATTTCATTTAGGATAATCCTTACTCAACAGCTGAGGAAATAAAGTACAGTCCAACAGAATGACTCATTCAGCTAAAAGGGAAAGTAGGCCCTCAAACTCAGACCCCCAGATTACAAGTCCACACATACACACTATAGCTGCTTCTCTGAGTCCTTGGGCGACAACAGGAAACCTGGGTGCAAGCAAAGCACTGAAGAAAGGTCGCCTGCCAGTGCTACAGTGCATGGCAAAGGCCTTCACATGCGGTGAGGGCCAGGATATTTCTGATAACCACTCTCAGGAAACTACCATAAAGAGAGAATTCTGCACTCAAGGGTGAGACAGGCATTTTTTCTTACTTCTGGCACCTATAGAAGACTAGAAGGCTCTCCCCTTGGTTCCATCAGGGCTTCAGTGGCAACTTGGGAGGTGAACCAGTCCAGCCCTTCCCTGCAGGGCCCCACATATGACTGCCTGGCACCCCAGGTCAGGCCAGCATCAGCCACAACAGTTCCCAGGAGCTGCCCAGCTCATCTTGGCTGGCCCAACTTGAAGGAAGGTATTAACCTACTCTGATGCTCATCTGTGGGCAGAGACTTCTGGTGAGGCCATTTGTTCCCTGACCCTTGCAACACAGGCAGAGTAAGACAAAGTGAGAGTTTCCTGCAGAGACCATCAGAGGAGCTGTCTTGAGGCAAGGTATCTACCTCATTTTAACACTAGAGGTTGTCTTCTCAATTTTTAGAATTATTAATAGAATGTGGTCTAACAGCAACAGACATTTCACTATCTCATGGACGTGGGAAAGCTTCCAATCTCTGGCATCCCTAAAAGTTAACAATAAACAAATAAACAACTTCTAACATCTGTTTGAGTCAATACTTCTTAGCAAATGGGAAGCTTTCTCAGGCAGAGCCTCTGGCTCTTCTTACCCATACCTGAACAGTGTGCGACCTCCAGCTTCACCAAAGATCACGGGTGTGTGTGGGGGCACTTGAAAATACCCATTTCCCTTCTGTACTCGGTTCTCGTGCTCCCCATTTACTAGGAAAAGATGCAGGTGGTGTTAGTATCCAGAGTTAGTGTTAAAAACACAGATTCTAAACATTTTATTTCCATGAGCTTCAAAAATTGCAGGATTTTTAAAGTCAAAAGTCCTATAAGTCAGCCAGTTAGAAATAAAGGTAAAAAACAAGCAAAAGTTAAATTCCTGAAAATAAGAAACATGGCAACTTGTAGTGTACTTCATGAGAAATGACTACATTTTGGAGGATTGTCATAAAAGAGGAGATTAATGTTGAGATTCAAAACAAAAACATAAACAACTACATCAGCCATAAGGAAGTCTAGGACAGCCTGTTTATAAATGATGATCTGGGTTTCTTTTGTAGAATGCCAAGCTCTGAAAAATTTCTTGAGGGGAAAAAAACATGTTTAAGGGCAGCCACAGCTAATGACAGAGGTATGAGAGAAAAATAAAATCCTCAAAGAGGCCACAATTTTACTTTTATCGTTTTCTGCAGATTTCATTTCCACTCTGCATTCTTTGTAATCTTTTGATCCAGTGCAGTTGACTCCGACTCAAATGCCAGCTCATTCATGACCATTTCCCTATTGAAACTGGAAGCAAGTCTCACCCTCTAAAGTCCTATAGCACTTGTGGAACCTCTCTCCTAGCACTCAATACTTCTCTCTCTCTCTCTCAGAATACTTTCTGTAAGTAGCTCTCTGCCCTACCAGAATATAAGCCCCTGACGGACAAGGGCCATGCCCATGTGTCCTTAGTACCCCAACCCGCAGCTTGCTAGGGGGTCTGAATACTCGCGCTGCTAACCAAACACCATCTGAACAATTCTGGAGTGTCCACTGAGCATGGTGCAGATGCCACAGCCTGAGCTCTGGATGAGGAGGTGGGCAAGCCCTGCCCTGCCTTCTTTCCCATAGCAGTTTCATATAAGGGATGATGTGGGGTTTCTGGTGATTTCTTCCTTGCAGCTCCCCCACCTTTTCCCAGCCTGGATCCAAGGGGTGCTGACTTTACCACTGTTTTTGATTACTTAATCTTTACTGTTTATTTGGGCCTCCGAGGGCATCCTGTCTAACGGAAATGACCTGCACACAGCAACATAGCTGTTAATCAATAGAGCCCATACCAGAACCTAGCTTTCTTGATCCTCTGTGGAAAGATTTCCCATTAGTTTCTCTGGCTCACAGTCCACTGTACAATTCTGACAGGGAGCAAAGTGGGCCAGGTGATGTAAAAGAAAAGCCACCATGGATGGGGCCAGTGCCCTCTCTCTGACAGGGACATCAGAAGACTGGTTTTTAAGGAAGCATGTCATCCTCTCATGAGAGATTTAAATTCTACAAATCATTATGGATGAATCTGTCAGCCAGAACAAAGTCCCTGGCAGGAGGTACTCGCCATTGTTGCTCACTCCTGGTGGTCAGCAGAGAATTTTCAGTAGAGTAAGCCTCAGGAGGTGGGACTCAATGACTCCTCAACGAGCTGTAGGTTACACGACATGTGAAATTCTAAGTTCTTTTCTTTCCCCCTTCCTTCAATCAAACTGAGCCAAATGCATACATTCAAAAAACATGTTCTCCTCTGCTGCCCAGAGAAAGTTACTGCCACTGCCTGTGGCACACACATCTTTTGAATGTCCTCAATGACATTAATTCTTTATATACACTTGTTCATGTATCCTGCCACTTACGAGTTGGGATTTGGGGTTTTTTGTTTTCTTTAAACATTCAGAGTCAAAATCAGGTAGATCATCAAGCTAGGAAATACCAACATTTCAAGCCAACATGAAGTATGACCATGCAACGACAAACCTGGCTTTCTGGTACAGCTAATTAGCTAGCTTTGGAGGTAAATGCAAAAGGTCACAGATACTCTGAGGAATATTTTTGGAATAAGCCTGCTAAAGTGCCTAATTTTAAGGCAAAGGTCATTTGAGTATCTACAGGGTTTATTTTATCTATCTTGAGCAATCTAAGTGAAGCCACACCACAAGACAGTCGGCTCTCTTGGAATCGCAGTCTCAGTTAAGACTGGATGGATGCTCTTACTTTGCAATGTGGAAGGGAGGACAATAAATTGGGCACACCACAAATATTTATTATGTCACATTTTAGCAAACAGTTTAAGTATCTTTTAGTTCTGAGTAATTCTTAACCAATTATCTGAATCTAAAAATACTAACCATGGTTTACTTCATTTTCTTCTTCATCCATTGGATTTATGTGTGTTCTTGGCCAATATTCTAAGAGTGCCTGGAGCAAAAGTCCTCCTAAATTCACTGCAAAAAAGTTAATTAAAAACATAAAAAAAAAAAAATGGAAAAGAGTTAATTAGCTTTAACCTAAAAATAGAAGAAGTAAAAATTTTAAGTTTCCACATATTCTAATGTTAAAATCTTAATCCAATGCCAATGATGTTTACAATCAAAACTTTAGAGATTTTGCCAAGTCTGCTAAAATTTTATCTTACTATGTTTAAAGCAATGATAATACAGAGCAAACAGATATTCTACTTGGTTGTTCAGATATAGTCATTCTTTAAAACAAACAAAAACAAAAATTACATTCTTTTAAGGGCTATTTCCATATGAAGCCACTAAAACTGTATTTATATACATGAGGTATTTCCACATACCACATTCTTAGAAGAATACTTACCAAGGATATAACTAACAAAATCTAAAGGACTTTTACAAAGATGATAGCAATAAAACAGCACAGATGCACTTCTCTTTCAGAGGGAGGAAGAAAATGGAAGAACACTGAAACTCACATTTGGGATCTGACCCATCAGGGCTGTTGAAACCAGCATCTTTTGCAGAAACCCAAGCAGCGAAACAGTCGCTCTCATCCAAAGTAATAGTCAACATCTGTCAAAGGAAAAAGCTGTTAGTGGCATGCCTTTGAATACATCCTCCAAATAAGTCTCTAAACCTCTATTTATTTGTACTATTTGACTGAAGGGCTAAGCCATACATTCAGGGACCAAAATGTGTTTCATGTGACTCACTGCAACTATTAATACAATTTAGTTTATTGGGATACCAAAGGCATTTAAACTGCACTTTGTAAGTATCAACACAAAAATTTTTTTCTTTCATGCTTAAAAACAAAGGACTCTGCAACTAATAATAATTATTAGCTATATGGGAAATCTTCAACTATCCCAAATTATACAAATATCAACTGCTAACTTACCCCTGTTTTTAAGTCTACTGAAAACCAATTTGGCACATATACCATTTTAAATCTTTTCTTAATTTCATCTTCAAAATCTACTTTGCCCAGATCTTCAACTTTACATGCCTATACATCAAAAAGAAAGTATAATGATCAATATTAAGTGGTTAACTCATTGATTTTGATTTTGTTATTCAAAAGTTTATACATTTTCACATTTGTCTAAATGAAAAAGTCTGAAATACAGTTCAAAAAGAAAGTGGTCAATTTCTTTTTTTAATCTTAACGTATTTGCCTTTAAATAAGTATCTGCTGCTACTAAAATTTTAAATTAAAAAACCCCAAAATATTACTTGGTGGGGGGAATTATAATTTAATTTTATTGATATTGACATACTATCACACTTACCTGGAAGCAATGTCAAATGAAACTCAAAAGTAAGGGGGAAAAAAAAATATCTCCAAAGAACAAATAAGTTACTAAGTGCTTACTTGAAGAGAACTGTGAAGTTATCCTATAGCTGAAGACAACAGCTATAGGCAGTATTTTAATTCCCTTGTGTGTGTTTGTGTTTTTTTTTTTTTTTGAGACAGGGTCTCACTCTGTCACCCCGGGTAGAGTTCAGTGGCATCATCATAGCTCACTGCAGCCTCAAACACCTGGGCTCAAGTGATCCTCCTACTTCAGCCTCCTGAGTGGCTGGGACTACAGGCATGCACCACCACACCCAGCTTATTTTTCTGTTTTTAGCAGAGACAGGGTCTTGCTTTTGCTCAGACCGGTCTTGAACTCCTGACCTTAAGAGATTCTCCCTCCTCGGCCTCCCAGAGTGCTAGTAGGCAGCATTTTAGAGGTTTCTCTTTTTGATTATTATAATCCTTCCTTATTCTTTCTCTCATTCCCTAAATATGTGTGCTCCCCAAAAGTTACGTCTTGAATTTTGTCTGGTGCCAAGTGGTATTTCCAACTGCAGCTCACATCAATTCTGAACTGTATCACAGAACACTCCCTTCCTCTTTATCCTAACAGGAACTTGACTCTTTGCTGAGGGCCCCACTTTGTCAGGCATCTTTTCAAAGGGAGACTGTGCTTATTCTCCCATATCCCATTGTTCCCCAATGCCACATGGAGACCATTACTCTACCATCTCCATGTAAAAACTCCTATTTCTTTGAGGCTCACGTCATTTAGCTGCTATAAACTTTCCTTCATTGCCATCTAGTTACCTCCATGGTCACTCACTCTCATTTACTGGAGACTTGAGCCCTGGCTCACTGTCTTGCAGTCCACCTCAAGTTCTTGCTTTCATCCTGGACAACATTATTGTCTACATGGATGACATGTATTACTTACTGGCCTCTCAACTCCTTGATAATATTGCCACCGTAAATGCATGGTCTCCAACCTCAACTGGATCACTAATGCTACCTGGGATTTCTTTTGTTTCCAAAGTCAGCTCTCCATAGGAAGTTTATCAAATCTCTACTCATAGTTTTGAAGTTGCCACCTCCCCATCAACATCAGCACATGTTTCTGACTCTCTCTTCTCAAAAAAAGTGAGAAGCATTGACAAAATCCCTGTAACATTCTGCTACTGTTCTTCCTAGTGCAAGGGAAAAGGTGTCTCTTCTGGCTGTGCTCTGGTTCCCCTCACCCCTTGCTTCTTGGGACCTTGTACTATCATGTACCCTTTCATGTCTCTACTGGCTTCCTCCCATATGCAGTGAAACATGCTCAAATTTCTTCCATTTTAAAAATATCCAAATGCCAAAACAAAACCAAACAAAAAACAAAACACTCCCTTGGCCCTCTCTTACCCCTAAATCTTCTCCAGCTACACCTCGGCAAAGTTAAATTTCTTCAAAGATTATCTCCACTCAAATTCTCCATTTCTTCATTTCCCAGTCACAACTCAACCCACTCCATTTGGATTCTGCCCTTAGGACTTTATTGTTTAAATCCATATGCATGTTATAATCATATCTTAAATGAATTCTCAGCAGGCTGATACCATTAGCAACAAGCTCCTTTCTCAAATACTCAATTAGTTCTTGAGCTGTTGTAGGTTCTTGGTTTTCTTATCCAATTTTATCATATACCTTTGTGGCTTCTTCTTTTCCCAACATCCCTGAAAGAATGATGATCCAGTTTCTTTTCTTCTTAGTCTAGACATGTCCCTTGGAGACTCTGACATTTCTCATGATATCAACAGCAATTCATATGCTGATGACTGAACCTTTTTCTCCAGCCCAGTTCTTTAATCTGTGCATTAGACTGTACAGCTGTATGCCTACCAGACACCTCTACCCAGATATCCCATATAAACTCAAATTTGTCATCTTTCTCAGCATGTCCCTTTCCCCTAATATTCCATTTTTCATTTTATATTCCCTCCATCATTTCCATTTACCAAACTATCCAATCCAGAAACCTGGGACTGATCCTTGTTTCTTCCTTTCTGTCATACTTTCATTGAAGTATCAATCTTATTCCTAGGCTTAAATATTTTTCTATTCATTGATTTTCTCTTTCTCCCTTATTCCCACTCTAGACAAATATTATCTTTCACCTGTATTAGTGCAACAGCCTCCTATGTACCAGACACTGTGCTAAATACTTTTCAACATCACCAAGAAACAGGTACCACCAACATTTTAGAAATGAAGAAACAGGTTTAAAGAAGGTCAGCATGTGCCCTAGACCACTCAGCCAATAGATGGCAGAGTCAAGATTAGAACGCAGCTCTGTCCAACCCATAAGCCTATGTTCCTAAACATTACTGACTTCCCAACAGCTTAATTTCGTGCCTATTACACTGATCACTTGATCTGAAAACTTCAAGGTCTAGTATCTGGATATAGGAAGTTGTTAGGTGCACAGAAATGCCAATCGTGGTGTATACTAGACACCTAAGTAAAACTATTATACCTCCCATTCAGATAGCAGGACTCTACTCAGGCTTCAGCTAACTAGGTCAAGACATGGACAACAGATCCATACACAGAAAATCAATAGGTCAACTCTCAAAGAATAGCTGGCCTGGTCAGATTCTCTTGGGTATTCTGGAGACAATCAGCTGCTGGGCAGCACGAATGAATGAAGTCCAGCCACAGGACAGAGCTAGGGCTACATTAGTGGTATCAAAGTAAAAAATAAAGAATTTCTGCTGATGAGTTCCTCAGGGCTGCTCTGGATCCTTCTAGTGTCCATGGGGCCCCTCTCTGAAATACATGTGAGTTTCCAGACCCCTGAAAGGCATCTTTCTATTATAGAGAAAAACTAATCAGACTTTTGGAGCCTGTTGCAATTATACCTTCTACTCAAATAACTAAAGTGTCTTGTTCTGAAGCCATGCTGTTGTTTCATAATGGACTTCCTATATAGCTACTCTCCCAGCAGGGAAAGTGGTGATCAGGCCAAGATTTCTACTGAGAGATAATCCCCTTTTCCCAGCAAGAAACTTGCTTATCTTATTGTTTCAATCATGAAGTTAACATAAGCCAATCTCTCTTCCTTATAACCAGGATCTTAACCAAAACACCAGCTCTTTTCAATTCTTCCTTTATAATATACACATCTGTCTCTTCCTTTAGATCCGAAAATCACTATGCTTAAGACAACTGTCTTCCAACTTTTGGTTTCCCAATATATATATACTATTATTACTCTACACATATGATTTGCTTGCTCAAAATTATCTAAGATTCTTCTGGGAGTACCAAAGAAAGGCCAACTCTGGGGCCTACAATTTAAGACTCTTTGAGAAATGACCTATATATGTCATCTTTTCATCCTTTCACCCCTACCACTTCCTTATATTACTCTGGTCTTCAAACAAACAAAACTGCTCACCTTGCCCTAAATAAGAATATACCATCCCTCGTCTTTGCCTTTGCCTTTCACTTCCTCTTTCTGAAATGTCCTTCCTCATTACCATCTTCTGGAAACTTTTAAGCCCTTGTTCAAATAATTTCTCCACCCTGAAGCTTCCTGACTTCTCCAGTTGTAAGTAACTGCCCCTGTACATGAGCTATCCTGTGATCTGTTTATTTTTTATAAGGTTTTCACATTTCACAAGAGACACTCTTGTCCCTCCTACCAGAAGGGATCATGGCACAGATTTTTTCCATCCTTTATGACCCTTAAACACAGGTAGTTCCTTACACACAATATTCATTCAATCCAGGAAATATTTGTTGGAAAAATGAACAAATATATTATCATCACTAAGGAGGATGGACACTGGTGAGAAAAAGCAGACTAACTTTTCAATCTGCCTACAAATTCTTCAGTGCTATTTAGAATGTGGTTAAATAGCAGAAGGCAACTGTCCCAGAAGGAGTCATCATAATATGATCCAGAGTTGTAACTTATGCTCAAAGTGAGAGTTATAAATCCCAGGAAACAGCCAAACTTATTTTGTGCACTCCAGTGGGTCTTAACCTTGGGTGATTTTGTAACATTCTTTTCCTTCCTCCCTCTAAACATTTGGCAATGTCTGGAGATACTTTTGAGTCTCACAATTGAGGGGAGGGGGATATTACCCTCATCTAGTGGGTAGAGGATAGGAATGCTGCTAAACATCCTACAATGCACAGAACAGCTCCCCTACTACCCCCGCAAAATGTCAATAGAGTCCAGGATGAGAAACCCGGATGTACTCATTTTAAGGCAAGACACTATATAATACTGTTTGCAATGTACTAACCAGAGAAAATGGTTCCATTCAAACAGTTTAGGTGTTTAAAGATAAACTATGGTCTTATCTAATATTTGCATAAAAAAGTATCCAACCCCAAAAAAGGTATTACTGTAATTAAATCTTAATTTATATATTATCTTGATTATCATATATATAAAATATATATATGAAAAATAAAGGGGGTGCATGATCCAACAACCTATATATTTAATCCAAAAAAGATACTTACCTTCAATACATCCCAATATGCCACATTATTATTGGTATCTTTGGTTAATATATGTCTCTTATCATTAAGAATGTGGCACTGAATAATACTAGCACCCCCTAACGGGAAAAAAAAACACAATTAGCAAAACAGTCCTTCTACATTAAAGTTCACAGTGTGCCAATAACGGTTATCTCAAACGTAATAGGAACATAAACCATACCAAGCCAACAGAAAGGAGAAGGTGAACCAGAAGATTGTATATCTAAGGCAATTTAAGGCTATTCAATTATTTATGTTCATTTATAAACATTCAAAGAAAACCTGATTTTAATAACAGATGATAGATTAAAGGGCTCTTGACTTCAAGGAGCTCCTAGTGGAAAATTGTGGAGAAGCAACAGTTTTACCCACAGGGAAAAATTCAAATGATAACAGGAAATCTCTCAATTAGTTCCATCTTGCATTAATTTTTGCTTCCCATTATCCATCTCTTTTATGCCTCTTGAATGGATATTCTGTTTTAAAGGTCATAGCATGGATATCTATGGACTACAGATGAATGTGCCACAAAAAATTCTAATTCCAAGCTCTGACAAATACACTTTGGATTTTTTTGTTTTTGTTTTTGTTTTGCCACAACCAGTTGCAAATTTGAGGACTATATCTGTCCTCTTCTGCCTTGTGCCAAAAGACAACATTAAATCCTATATATTTTACAGTGGCTGTTGGTTTTACCATGGCTATTCTGGATGTTGGGCAAAAAAATTAACTCAAGAAAGCTCACTTTTTAAAGTCTAAATAGCATCAAATAGCACTTTTAAAAATAACTTTTTCTTGTATTAAACATAACCCAATATATTATTAGTCCTTTGTTTACATCAGATTTACATTTAAAGAAAGGTCATTGCCTTTATTTTTGTCAATCTTTTAGTAACTATAATTAATTTTGATGAAAGGTACAATACTTTCCAATTTTCTTACTCACCTTTAATAACCTGGTCAGGCTGTGTACAAAGGGGTGTTATAGGATTCGTACAGTCATTGTCATAATCTCCAGAAGCTCTGAAATTATGAATTCCCTTCAATGTCTAAAGGAACAAAATTTGTTACTGAATCATTTTATGTTCTATAAGTTTTGCCAGTCTGTTTAAAGTGGCAAGAAAAATAAAGTCAAAAAAAAAGAAAATCTCAACAACTGTAGATCAACCAAAAAATATTTAGTCATAGTACAATTATTTCCCATCATTTAAAAAAAAACAACTATTAAGAAGGAAATGTTGTCCCTTGGGAAAGAAAACTAGGTACAAAAGCAGGAATACTCTTCCATGTAAAATTATGTTGATTACCAAGTTAGCACAATGAAATTTAGATGAGATATATAACATTCTTTTATAAGTACACAGAAAGAGCACTTGACCTATATATAAACAGGATAAATGCAAACACTTGCTCTTTTGTTATCTACAAACACTCTGGTAGCAAGAAAGTTTAAGTCTTCTTTAATTAAGATTTAAGAATTATTAGGTCATTAAATATGAAACATCCGATTTTGAATCAAAAGTTCAGTTTATTGTATTTCAAACAAGAAGCAGTGCAATTAATCAAAGTTGAGCCTAAACTATCGACATGGTTTTGCCATCTTAACAGTAGCTTGCTTATGCCAGCAGCAAAGAAGCCTGGAGCACGAGTGGCAATGAAATCATGAAAGGCATTTTCCACAGCTTGTTGAGACTTGAGTATTTTTCCTTGCAAGAAGTGGTTCTGAAGCCTGAAAGAAGTAGTGGTTAGTTGGTGCAAGGTCTGGTGAATATGGTGGATGACAGAGAGTTTCCAAGTCTAGCTTCTGTAGTTTGAGCAGTGTTGTTTTTTGTGACACATGGTCTTGCAAAAGAACTGGCCTGTCTCTATTGACCAATCTCAGCTGCTTAATCACAAGTATCCTGATCATTTCGTCCAATTGGTTGCAGCAGACATCTGCTGTAATCGTTTGACCAGGTTTCATGAAGCTGTAGTGGATAATATCAGTGCTGGACCACCAAACAGACACCATTAGCTTTTTTTGATGAACAATTGGTTTTGGACTGTGTTTTAGCACTTCATCTTTACCCAACCACTGTGGTGAACATCTGCAATTGTCAAAAAGAATCCATTTTTCATCACATGTAAAATATGGTATAGAAATGGTTTGCCTTTATGTCATGACAGCAAAGAAAGGCAACCTTCGAGATGATTTCTCTTCTGATGCTCCTTTAATTCATGCAGTATCCATCTATCCAGCTTCTTTACCTTGATGATTTGTTTCAAATGGTCCAATATTGTTGGGATAGTAATGTCAAACCTTGCTAATTCACACATAGATTGACATGGATTCGCTTCCTCTACAGCTTTCAGCTCATCACTACCACCGGTCTCAGGTCACCTGCTTGGCTCATTTTCAAGATTAAAATCACCAGAATGGAATTTCAACCACTGACATACTATGCGTTCATTAGCCACATCCTTCCCAAATGCTTTGTTGATATTTTGATCTGTCTGCGCTGCATTGGTTCTGCGACGGAACCCATATTAAAAAATAACACAACTTTTTGACTTACCCATGGTTTCACAAAAATTGCTCTAAAAAAAAATCTGAAAGATAATCATAAGCCAAAACGTGCATTTGAAAGAATGAGGATGCATCTTCACAATTAATAAATAAATAAACAAATAAAACAAGTGTCAAAATGAAATGTCAGAGATACCAACTCTCAAACTTAGTACTTAAGGAAATCGGACATTTCATACTTAATATCCTAACAACAGTGCTTTGGATGACTTCTATTTATCCTCTATTTCTATCCCTGCTCTTCATGTTACAAAGAAAAAGGAATGAATTAGAAAACATAATTTTCTGCTTTCTGTCATGTTTAGAAACATTAGAATTCTGATGAGTTTCCCTGCCTTGTTGGTACTTGGGCTGCCTATTTTCAGATGCAGCTTCATGAGGTCAGAAGCTATACTTGCTGGTTTTACCTGGCAACAGTGTCTATTCTAGGCACATCAAATACGTATCTTGCCACCTAACAAAGAAGTCAGAAGCTTCATTCTGACTATTGTCTTAATTTTAGTATGATCTTCAGCATCACACCTGCGTTCATAAGTTTTTGCCACTGCCCCAAATCATACTAGAGTCAGTGTCACATTGAGCATTTGTTATTGGAGTCTAGCAGGTCTGTGATAACAAACTTCATGTTTATAAGCTTTTGCCAGGTATTCAGTGGCTCACTTACCCATTTATTTACTGTAGACTTAGTTGTTGCAATCCAGATTGCAGGGGAGGGATCAGCAGATCTATCAAGCTCCATCTGGAAACAAAGCACAAAATATTGCTTTGTGGAATGTCAACTCTTCTGAACTGCCAGGACTAGCTATAAATTATTAAATATCAACTCCTTCATCCAACAATTATGTGTTGACTATACCTGGGCATGTGTGAAAAATTAGGGATATATAGAAAAATGAGGTAGTCTCTTTGCTAGAAGAATTCAGTTCCCTAAAAAAGTAAGTATAATAGGGGTGATTTCTCCCCCAAAACACTTTTAAGTGGGGTTTTCAGGGACCTAAATGGATACAGTCAAAAGACTGTATCCATTAATTTTTTGTTTTTGCTACACTCGTTTTTATGTTCTTTATGAATAACAAGGAAATACATTTCTTTTTTCTTGAAAATGCTTCTGGTAAAAAACATTCCGACAACATAGCAAAAGTAAAAAGTATCCCTCTACCTAAAGACAGGATATGTGGGAACAGTTTACTATATGTTCTTCTGTATTTTTAAAATACTGCATATATAAAAATATATATTTATATGTATGTATATACTATACAAATGGAATCATTTTACATTCATCCAATATTCTTCCTGTACTGGAAACTGCAGTTTACAGTGATGGGGCCAGAGCTGGACTCTCAGCCAGCAGCAATCCTTCTCAGTTCAAAATGATGTTCCTTATAACACATGGTTATATTTGCACCAAGTTCTTTTAGTCTTTTCTTCATGGTCAAGAGATCCTGGCAGCTGCAGGATTCACAATGCAGAGTGTTTCTCCTCCATGCTTGTCTCTCCCCATCAGCCTGCTGCCTGCATACATGCTGTGTATATACGATTACTAATGCTGCCTGAACACCTACCTTCTCTAAAGGATTACTGGTTTGGTCCACTATGGTATGCTATCTATTTTATTTTATTTTTTATTTATTGATTGATTGATTGAGACAGAGTCTCACTCTGTTGCCCTGAGTAGAGTGCCATAGCATCAGCCTAGCTCACTGCAACCTCAAACTCCTGGGCTCAAGCAATCCTCCTGCCTCAGCCTCCCGAGTAGCTGGGACTACACGTGTGTGTCACAATGCCCAGTTAATTTTTCTATTTTTCGTAGAGACGGGGTCTCACTCTTGCTCAGGCCGGTCTTGAACTCTTGAACTCAAGTAATCCTCCCGCCTTGGCCTCCCAGAGTGCTGGTATTAGAGGCTTGAGCCATAGTGCCCAGCCTATGCTATCTGCTTTAAAGAACTGTAATTGGACAGTTTTTTTCTGAGCTCGTAGGCCACAGGGATCCTTTTAATTGTCTCATTTCAGCTCTGTTCCCCTTTTCAGCCCTTCCTCCACTGTATACAGTGGTCTGAGGTTTCAGATATCACTTAGTTTTGTAGATAATGGGTATTTATAGTTCTGTTTCTCGCTTCTCTTATTTTCAGATGATTTCTGATTTCAGTGGTGCTGTCTTTATGCCTCCATTTTAAATTTTAAAACTTCCTCACAGTTGTTTTAATGTGCAATTCTGTGATGACCAGTGAGGCTGGACATCTTGCCATATGCTGACTGTCCATTTTTTAGTCTAGCCTTCACACCGAGGTGGGGAACCTGTGGCCTCAAGGAAACATGTGGCCTTCCTGGTGCTTAAGCGCGGCCTTTTGACTGAATCCAAATTTTACACAACAAATCCTTTTATTAAAAGGGGTGCAGCAGGGAAAGATGAAGTTTTTCTGGCCTCCTTTGCTGCTTAAAAAAGAACAATCCTGAAATCAGGAGGCCACAGTCCCCATCCTTTTCTCCTTCAGGAGTGCTCTTCCACATCCTTACCCCTGAGACCACAGACACATCTCCCATACCCCGCTCTGCTATGCTGTCTGCTCACAGTTAATTGTAACTCCTCATATTCCTCCTCCTAAGGATAGGCAGGAAAGCCAGGCAAGCCTAGGAACACATGTGAGACAATTTCACCAGAGGGAAAGATGTGTATCACTGACATACCTAAGAAGTCCCAATTTCTTCTGCACGTGACTTATAAAACTGTCAAAGGAAAAAAAAAAAAAAAAAAAGGAAAACACAAACTCTCCCAGCATTGACCCTGAGTATCTAACACTGATACTTTTCCACCAGACAGGTGCCCACTATTCCTTATCCTATTAAGTTCTACCTATTATGAAATACCTTTTTTTACAACCGCACAGTTCATTCTTGTTTTAATATATATTTTGCTTTATTTGGCTAACATATATAACAACCTTAATTATAAAACTAAAACATATGACATACCTTGAGAACCGGTGCTTTTTCTTCACAAATTAGCACTCGAATGTCAGGGTTTCTTAGGTCTGTACAATAAATCTTCCTGTCTCTTCCTCCAGAATACACGTGTGTGAAGGCATCATTGACTTGCAGGGCCCAAACACCTTCGTCATGGACTCGGTATGTTGCTATACATCTCTGCTGGCCGAGGGACCAAAGGCGGATTGTCCCATCAGAACTGCCAGAAAGACACTGCAAACAAAGATGGGTCAGGTTAGAAACCTGCCAAAAAGTTTCTGCTTTCCTGTGCTTTGTGCTTGGCTTCTCCCGATTGCACACTGCCGAACACACACCTTCTAACAAATTGTGTTTCTGCCTCTGATAAAGGCTTCTGACAAGCATGTATCACAGGCTAAAAGGAGCGAAGTCAATAGTGCATGCTTAAGCAGAGGAAACTTCTGAGCAAAACTAACTTTGTTCTCTATCTTTGTTCTACTTGGCCACCTGTTGATTATCAGTTAATCCCACAGGCAAGTCCTATTCAGACTGTCTACTAAGGGAGATGGAGTTTGAAAGCGGTTGAAACTAAGACAGCACTCAGCTAGTCCTGTGGTTCTCAAAGTGTGGTCCCAGCAGTATCAGCCTCCTCTAGGAACTTGTTAAAAATGTAAATTCTTTGGTCTCAGCCAGAGCTACTGAGGGGTCCACTAGCTCTGGTGGGGCCCAGCAATCAGTGCTTTAACAGGCTCTCCAGGTGATTCTGAAGTACACTAAGTTTGTATACAAGCATTACAGTAGGCCTTTTGGAGCCATGGATTACACATCTGTCTCATCCCCTCTCTCATGGCTCTGGACTTCTGATGGTGTGCCAGCCTTGGATTCTACCGACGGGAGTCAGAAGCCAAGAGCTAGTCTCAGGTTTACCATTCACTCTCTGTAACCTTGGACACCTCCCATATGAGCCTCAAGTGAGTTAACATTTGCAATTCTGACAATTTCTGAAGGCTCAGGAAAGTCAACTACATAGAAATTGCTGGCACACAAATTAGGGCTGAGCACACTGTGAGTCTGACAGAAACAGGCTGAATTAGCCACCCCCCATCCACACTCAGCACGTCAATGTGGTAACTTGCAGAAGAAAACAAAAGCTTCATTTCCTTGGGAAAAAGAATGGCTCTGAGGAGAAAGCAACTGCTGGTGCTGGAGTGTAACATTAAGTAAGCAAAAAGCTTCAAAGCACGAAAGATAGTTGTGGACTTTAAGATTCAGAAGATACCCAAATATATGAGGCCTTCAGGAATAAGGCTTTACTGGCCTGCTCTGTGACTTTAAATGACCTTTGGGACTCCAGGCATGTTTAATGAAGGGAACACATACTATGAGATCCCCCACAAGCTGCCAGAAGCATCAGTGGTTTAATCACCTACACCAGTTAGTTCACAAGGGAACCAAGAGACTAGTCAATAAAGAAATTGTCAGAGGTAAGGTTTCAAGCAGACCTTCAAAATGTGTATGGCAATCTGATGAGGTATGGGTTGAGGAGGGGCTCCCCATTCCAGGAAGAGATGCTACTGAGGCAGCAAAGCTGTAGTGAAGCTTTGATCCCGAGATTCTAGACCATGCACCTACAGAGAGAAAGGTCTGACAACTTAAAGAGGGTAAGAAAGGTAAAGAAGATGGGTTGGAGGTCCTCACAGTGGGCAACTTGCAAAAGGAAAGGGATGAGTCCCAAACCCAGAGCGCACAGTTGCAAGCAGATAAGGAATCACGGAGTTGTATCAACCCTGATATAGAATACAAAATAATCTCTGATGGCAGCTGGTATTCTAAGACTACAAAAAAGCAGGCCTCCAAACAGAAAGCAACCACGTTGATAGTATAATGTTGGCCAACTTCTTTTCAGCATTTGGTAGTATGGCTAGATAATGTCCTATTTCATAGGAATTCTAGTGCTGATATCTTGCAGGAGCTGGAGGGGGTCATCGAAACATTTTCTACTGCCTCCATTCTTCCATTGGATAAACATGAAGCTGTCCATTATGAAGTGACTCCTTGGACCAGGACAGACGGTCCCAAATGGTTCTGCTAAATCAGATTCAGTGGAATTGAGTCTGTAGCCCTGATCAGGTGCTCTGTGTTTTTTGAAAATGAAGATGGAAAAGCGCCAGTTTATTGGGGCCAAGTTGCTGCTCACCAACAGGAGTGTTCTGGGATGGTCACTAACACACAATCTCAAATGCCAATAGAGAGCAGGCAAAGTGGGCAAGGTAAGTCGGGAAAAAGAGAGGTTCTGAGACTCCGAGATTCATAAGCTAGGTTCAGCAGGACTTGTATTTAATATACCAGAAAAACCCCGTAAGGGATATACAAGGATGCGGATGACTTAAACTAAGATGGCAGGTTGTCCCAGCTCCTCAAGCAATTAACTGCCTGAGTACAAGGAATGAGAAGAGAGGTGGCTCTGTCCACTGATGTTGGCACCAATCAAAGCAACTGCAATCTGACAGACCTCTTCACAGGCAGAATTCCCTTGGGCAGAACCTCAAATAGATTTGGTAAATAAGAACCTTACTCTACAACAAAGGGGCGGGGTAATAGGCAGATGTTCATGGGATTCACTAGCCTATTAGAAATATATCTTACCACAAGTCCCTGACTTAATGCTACCAGATCCTACATTACAAGCTTGCAGGGCATTTCAGCAGAATGTAATATAAATTCTAGCCAAGTAACTGATAACTATCTCTTCCATATTACAAGAGTTCAAGTATCAATTAAGTAAAGGTTTCTTTTTTCTTCTCCTCTTTTTCTCAAATGAGTAGTTACTATAGTTTTGTTGATCAATTCACTAATGTAAATATGTTGGGTTGTTGTTGGTAGTTAAATTTACATTTAGTTTACAGTTGTTAACAGGGAAAATGGATGGAAGAGGAACTAGACAAAGAATTATACCTATCAATTTTTCACTCTGACAGGCAGCTTTTGAAGCAGAGCCACATCACTGCATCTGCTTACAACCAATGTAGTGGACTTCAAGTGATGTGCATTTGTAACTGTACATGTGATATTTAAATCATCTTATAAAGAAGCACATTCATATTAATAATTGTATAGATAGGAAACAAGGTATAGAGTGTAGCAGATAGGAGGAGCTTCAGAAGGTCTGCCAGGCCTACAGCCCCCTTCTGGAAACCATGGAGATCATGTAATCCAGTCTGATCCTGGAAGAAAACTAACTGAACAGGCGTAGGCAACCATCTCAAGTGTAGCCTTGCAGCTATACTGCAAAACAGTGAGGAGCTGACTGCACTGGGCTTCTTAGACTCACATGAAAATGGAGCTGCAAAGGAACTTGGGAGCTCTAGAAAATGCCATGGCTTATGGGCAAGCAAATACACATACACACACACACACTCTCTCTCTCACATCAACTATACAAACTACATATTATGATTCCCACTTTGTAGATGAACAAAATTAGTAAAGTTCTCTCCTTAAGGCCACAAAGTAAATCAAGACCCTTCCACATCTCCAAAGACCCCCACAGGTATCTTCAAGCCTTTCTTCTCCTGGTTCTGAAAAATGATTCCCTTCTTTTGGCTAGTTTTTCAAACCTCACTTTCACCCCTGGAGATAAAGGTTTCTCTGATTCATGTGTGAGGCAGTTTCTATGCCATAATTTCCACAGGAGTAACAGACTGATGGTTATTTCTCATCTCATCATCTTTCTACTTTTGCTTTTCTAACCCCATCACAGTCATTCCAGTTACCTCTGAACTTATCAGTGCCCTCTGAGAAAAAAAAAAGGCTGGAGGAGGGAGGGGTATATAGTAGAGGTAAGTCTTATCACAAAATGGTGCTCGGTTTTTCTTGCTTTTTATTATCTCCATTGATGACAAATTATTTTTCCACTACTACAGAATAAACAGAATTGTGATTCATAACTCAAAAATTATGTAGCAACAGAGTTAATGAACATCACCAAAATGGTCTTCTTTGAAATGCTGCCTCTAAGCCTTGAGTTAGAAAACTAAACTTACAGAATGTATGTACGTAGTCAACTGACAAAATCTGCCCCAAAATCAAACCCACTGTGAGGAAATTTTCTACTTAGTATGCTGGCAAAAAGCATTCAATACCAAAGCTTCCTTACGCTTTACATAGGTAACATCGGTTATTTTAGCCTCTCTGAACCATAAATGCATATACTCATCTGTATTAGAATTATTCTAAGGAAGTTTCTTGTTTAGGCTGTAAAAGTGATACAAATGAATAGTTTTAAAATGTGGTTTATTATATGTGCAATTTAGTTTTAAAAGATTTAAAATTAGCCACAATTTATAATATATGTGGCTTTCACTTCAAATCAACCTATGCAATGGTATACAAAGTGGGAAAATGTCTGACAAGGTCATTAGGTAATGTCCAAATGAAACTGCATACCTGTGTGCCGTCTCTGTTTAATAGCAATGCTTTTACATTATCCGTGTGCCCTTTAAGCTTCATTAGTTTTGCACATGTTCTTGGATCCCACACCCTTAATACCTGCAAATTTTAACAGAATATTATGCAAATTGAATACATATATGATCAAATTTAAATAGATGACTTTCATAAGTCAAATGACAACCATTAAATTCTGAGAAGGAAATACTGCTTATGCCAATGGATACTGTCTAAGGCTCCCACCCTTATGGAAGAAGCCTTTCTAATGTCAAAAAGGCAGTCCCCCTCACCCTCCTGTTGCTATACATCCACTAGTTATACAGTCATATTTTTATTTATTCAAATAAAACTTCTCTTTTAGCATCATCGGCTAGGCAAAACCACTGTCTATATATACGCATTTTTTTTTTGGTTACAACATTTTATTTATTTATTTTTTATTTCTGCATATTATGGGGGTACAAATGGATAGGTTACATTGCCCTTGCTCCCCTCCCGCCATCAGAGCTTCAAGCGTGTCCATCCCCAGACGGTGCACATCGCACTCATTATGTTTGTATGTACCCATCCCCTCATCCTCCATCCCATCTGCCTGACGCCTGATAAATGTTATTCCTATGTGTGCACTTAGGTGTTGATCAGTGAAACCAATTTGTCGGTGAGTACATGTGGTGCTTATTTTTCCATTCTTGGGACACTTCACTTAGTAGAATGGGTTCCAGCTCTATCCAGGAAAATACAAGAGGTGTTATTTCACCATTGTTTCTTATAGCTGAATAGTACTCCATGGTATACATATGCCACATTTTATTAATCCACTCATGTTTTGATGGGCGCTTGGGTCGTTTCCACATCTCTACGATTGTGAACTGTGCCGCTATAAACATTTGAGTGCATATATTTTTAAAAATTACATGGATCAAGTTATTTTTGGTTTGTTTTCTAGTGTTCAAACACACTCTTTAAGCTCCCCCTTACCTTCTCAGTGGACCCTGATACAATGATTGTTCCCAGTTGATTCATGGCCAGGCTATAAATGGAATCTTTGTTCCCACTTAAAGAAGAAGCTATTGAGGATAAATGGAGCTAATGTTAGCAAAATCATCGGCCGTTTAGTAACTAGTCAGCAAAAATTATAAGATTAATTATTCCATTTAGAAAATCTTATCTTTATGAGCACTCTAAGGAAAAGAAATCTACTTATAATGGAGAAAATTCTGAACAATAGTATCATTATCAAAATTTACATCTTTCCTGGATTTAAGTATACACAAGCGCTCAATAAATATCTGGTAAATTGAATTGTACTGATAATTAAAAACAATCCACATAAGTAATGTATTTTCAAAGATATACATGTGCCAATATGAAAAAATGTTCAATCTCACTTATTTTTCAAGGAAACACAAATCAAAACAAAAATACCATTTTCATACACCAAATCAGACAAAAAAAGGTAATACTTAATTCTAAAAAGAATATAGTAATATGGCACTCTCGATACATTACTTTTGGGAAGATAAATTGGTACAACCTTCTGGAAGGAAATGAGACAATGTGTAGCAAAACTCATGTTCATGCCTTTTGATTCAGAACTCAGTATCACTGAAGTGAAGAAAGCTGCATATAGAACTGTGTATATGGTATGATCCAAACTTTACGATAAATAAATATACACAAATATACTAAAAGTTATGAGCAAAGGAGTTAATACATGTAGTGTTTAGAAAAATGCCTGCTTCTGTTAAGTACTCAATAAATGTTAGCTATTATTAGTGTTATTTGCATAATCATAACAAAAAACTTGTGTGATAGCTTCTCTAAACAATTCTAAGCAAGAGGTATCTATAGTAGAATCTGTACCCACTAAGCCTGGTCTCTGATCTTGTAAGCATCTGCCCTTTTTTTTTTTGGTTTGTTCCCTCCCATTAGTGTCTCTTTGAGGCAGGCCTTCTATCTAAAGAGTTAGAGCCTAATGATGATGACAGCCCCCAGAAGGGACCAGCTGCTGAATCACTAAGATAGTGTATATAGGTGAAGAATCAAGAAGAACAAGGGGAGCATAGTGTTTAGACCTTCACATATTTCCTAGCAAACAGGGCAAAACAAAACTCAAGAGATTATAAATGCCAATATCCCAACTTGTCCTTCTTGACACATACCATGTATTAGCAGAACTGTTTTATCTACATCAATGTGAACACTACACAGAGTCATGATGAACTGGATCTATAATGTAAGAATGTGAATAATTTAGGCCCATGTCTCTTCAACACAGACCTTCCAGGCCAGGCTTAGCCAAATATGTGCTCCTAAGAGTCCCTTCTGACACCTGGTATAGAGAACTCCAGTAGGCTGGGCCAAGCATGAGGCTGCATTTCAAGTCTAGACTTATATGAGTTTGACTTGGTAGTCTGAGATCTCTTAGTTGATGAAGCATCCATGCTATTAACCTGCTGTGAATGTCTCTGAACTGCTTCTAGAAGCACCCTACCCTCCTTGGGCTCTTCTGGAATTGGCTTGATTCTTTAGGGCTGCTCTGAAAGGGTCCTGCTAAATTGGCACAGAAGACCTTTTCTTTCTTTCCCTTGGGTATTTTCCGTCTTAGCCACTAACTCAAAAGCTTTTAATTATATAGTAACACTTTTAAAAATCAGAAAACTGCCTACTTTGTCAAGTAATCACCACCTCCTTCAATAAAACCTGCTGAGTGTATGGACTTGGGCCAGGCAATGCTGTGGGAGATATAAAGTAGTGATAAGACAGACTCTTCTGCCCTTCAGGGACTTACACTTTGCTAGGGAGCTATTAAGACATGCACATGTACAAAAAATAACCAGGTTACACCTGGAGAAGTTACCATTTTTAGACTGCAGTGAGGAACTAGCTCCTTGTTGTTCAATCATACTCTTGGGGGCTAGAACGCTGTAGGTAGAAGCACTCTCAAAATATGAACCACTGTCTCGATGCAAACCTATCAAAAATGTTTTATAAACCATTCTTTATTTATGTCAACTTGGATCACTTTCAAAGAAATTATTTTCAAACACCTTACTTGTGACAGTGTTATTTGAGGCAGTCAATGCTGTTAGAGTATTCACATCCCAAAGGAATATTTGTCTGTCCAACCCAGCTGATGCTACCAGTTCTTTATCCTTAGCATATGCTAAGGCCTTTACATAATCCTGTAACAGAAAGGATATGCTATGAACTACTCTGCACATCAGTAACAAAATGAGCCACACAATGTACTGAGATCCCAATATTACACTAAAAATACTGAGAACTGTATTAGCTGTTTTACCTTATGTGTTCTTAATGTTGACATGCAAAATCCCTTGTGTGCATTCCATACTTTTACTGTCGTGTCAGAAGAAGCAGATATTACTAGAAGAGGCAAAGAATTAACATATCCCTTAGTAGTGTGACTTATAACAACTTAAAAAACTTGTATTAAAACAATGTAACACATTATTTCAAACTAATGTTCTCTCTCTCACATACTCCCATCCCTAAAAGCTCTTTCTAGAACCTACTGTATATTGCCTCATATTTTTTTAAATAGGAAGGACAATCCTTTTTAATGTTCCAGTTGAAGGCTCAACTAATTGGGTTGAGAAAAATTTCTCTAACTCAAACTATAAACCAAGAAATGGATCTTACCAAAATAAGAACAAAAAGAGGCATTAATTAGGATAAAAGAAGAATATATATCATATGAGTCTATTTGTATACAGTCCGAATGGAGGAAAAACTAATCGATGGTGTTCAGAAGACAGGAGAGCAGTTACCTTGGGGTAAGGGGTACTGATGGAAAGAGCGGCACAAGGGGGCATCTGGTAATATTCTGTTTGTTGACTTGGGTATTCACTTCATAAAATTTTATTGAACTGCAATCTCAAGGTGTGCATTCTTTTCTGTATGTATGTTATACTTCAACAAAAAGGCTTATATAAAAAAATGAAAAATATATCAAATCTAATTAAAAATTTCCAGAAGCCCAATAATCCAAAGAAATACTCACATGTTTTCCCATTACAACAGAGTACAATGTCATTTACCCAATCGGTATGATGTTCCATAGATGCTATATATGGATCTTGCTGAAATTAAAAGAAAAATCATAAAAGTTTATATTTGAGAATGAAAAATATTACAAATTATAGATATGTTTAAATTCTTCAATTAATGTGACATACTGCTCAAAAGCATTAAAATTGACAACTGAATTTAAAGTAGAATTTTACCCAATAGATAATACTTCCAGATGTTAATAGTTTTGTTTCAGGATAGTTTTACTATAAAAGAAAGCCTGGATTTCTAGGATAAATGCTTCATTTTTACGCCTTGTAGTAGTGGTAGTGAAAGCAACATGCTCTAGGTTAGGCACTAAGTGTGACATGAAGTGCTATAGAAAGGGGTACACTGGAAAGGACAGGACTTGACGGCACCTGCGGGCTGGAGGGGTCTGAGTCAGCGGTGGTGAAGGCTCACAGCTGCCAGCAGGGGCAGGCACGAGTCTGACGCGTGGTGAGGGGCCTGGCCTGATGGCAGAGGGAGACGAATACTTCTGCTTTTAGCTTCCTACTGCTGTTTTTACCCTTGGAGTTAAATGTTTTCCTCATGATATCTACAGTCCTTCAGAGAAGAAATGGAACCCAAGAGCTGAGGGAGTACTACCTGTGTAACCATTTCCATGAGGTAACTCGAGATTCTTTTACTCCTCTCATCTGGCTTAGTTACCAGGAGAGGCCTGATTTAGTTACATCCTGTACCTAAAACAGGCAAGTTTGAGACACTCCATGGACAAAGAGAATACCTCTCTACAAGTCTGTCTGAGAAATGTTATTCAATCTTGTTAGAGAACAAAGACCAGAAAAAAAGATTTTTAGGGCAGGATAGGCAGATTTCCAGATTCTTCCAGGTTAGTTTGTTTTTTCCTTAGTTTTAAACACTGTGAATTCCCAGAAAGACATTCCAATTCCAACAGAAGTATCAAAAAGCATTTTAAATCCAAACATAAATAGTTGTCTTTACTTTCCATGCTTTTGACATTGGGCCACCACTACTTTCATTGTCTAAAGAATTCAAAGCCCACTGGAATAAAGTCCACGTAAAGAAATGTTATCTAGCTGTTAGGCAAATTTCCATGCCAGTTCTGCTTAAAACCACAAAGCAGCAAGTAGACACTGACACCTGTCAGCCTTGCAAGCTAAAACCTCAGAACAGTTGAGCAAGCTACAAGCCTGTCATGATTATAATATTTGTTATAAGCCTATCATAATTATACCGCTTGTAAGAATTATTGTTTATTGGATAACTTTTAAATCTTTTTGCTAATTGGTTAATCATTTATACTTGTGTGTGATTTGTTAAAAGTAACCCCCCAAAAAGAGTATAAAACCTGACAAAATCCCAGAAGAGGTGCTCAGAATTTGGAGACTTGTCTCCTCTGGGCCCGCTGGCGTTAAGAGAGTAAACATTGACTCTCCAACTCCCTGCATGCCGCTCGGTTATTCCCCTGGGACCGGTCACTGACACTTGCCGTAACATAGCAACTATACAAAGTAGTGGTTCTTTTTCTGCATTAAACATCAGACTTATAAAGACACAGCCTTTTAAAAATACAAGATCTGTCTGGGTGCAGTGACTCACACCTATAATCCCAACACCTTGGGAGACTGAGGCAGGAGGACTGCTTGAGCCCAAGAGTTTGAGGATGTAGCAATGAGCTATTATTGTGCCATCACACTCCAGCCTGGGCAGGCAACATAGCTGTCTCTCCAAAAAAAGGTCTAGAGTCTAGATCATAACAGCTGCCTTGAGGGATACTGTGAGAATTAAAATCATGTTGAACATAAAAATGCCAAGAGTGTCTGGCACATAGTTAGGAGCTCAATAAATGCTTCTCTTCCTTCCCTGAATCTTCTTTTCTATGTCATTCACAATACAGGCATTCAAACAAAATACCAAAAGCGATATTGACTTCTCATTTGACTGGGCATTTGTTTTACATGTATTTAAACCTGTTTTCTGCTTAAGAAAGTAAACTTTACAGCACTGGCTCGCATCTATAATCCTAGCACTTTGTGAGGCCGAGGCAGGAGGACTGTTTGAGGTCAGGAGTTCAACACCAGCCTGAGCAAAAGCGAGACCCCATCTCTATAAAAAAGCAGAAAAATTAGCTGGGTGTGGTGGCACGTGCTGATAGGCCCAGCTACCCGGGATGCTGAGGCAGAGGATCATTTGAGTCCAGGTGTTTGAGGTTGTGGCCTGGGTGATAGAGTGAAAGTCTGTCTCAAAAAAAAAAAAACAAACCAGACTTTAAAACTCCTGAAGAGGCCGGGTGTGGTGGCTCACGCCTGTAATCCTAGCACTCTGGGAGGCCCAGGCGGGAGGATTGCTCAAAGTCAGGAGTTCAGGACCAGCCTGAGCAAGAGTGAGACCCTGTTTCTACTAAAAATAGAAAGAAATTAGCTGAACAACCAAAAATATATAGAAACAATTAGCCGGGCATGGTGGCGCATGCCTGTAGTCCCACCTATCAGGAGGCTGAGGCAGAAGGATTGCTTGAGTCCAGGAGTTTGAGGTTGCTGTGAGCTACGCTGATGCCATGGCACTCTAGCCCAAGGAATGGAGTAAGACTGTGTCTCAAAAAACAAACAAACAAAAACTCCTGAAAAATGGGAACATATTATCTTCACAGTTTTATACCAACCATATTATTTAATAAGGCCTTATGGGTTTTATGGGGGCCCTAATCACTTTTAAATGAAGAAAAGCAAATCTTTTTTCAAGATTAAATGTAAAAGCATATTCAACCTTTTTTAGTAGGGTTGCCAAGAGGCTTTTGGGGAACATATTTAAAACAAAAGAATAAACTGTTGAAAATAAATCCCCTACCAGCCAAATCTCTTTGTTCCTTTGTGGCAGAGAGCTCTTCCGGCAAAGCAAGTTTATGGAGTTCCCGCCTTACTACAACTTTCTGAAACTTTCCTAGAGATGGTTTTTCTCAGAGGTTTACAGAATTCTGGTTGCAGTGTCTTTACACAGTGTACCAAACAAGTCAGTATTCAAAGAGATTAAATCTGAAACTGTCAAAGGCATCCTATTAGACAGTGAAAACCATTTGTCTAAAATGTACAGAGTACAGATCTGAATTATAAACTTAATCCCAGCCTTACCTTGTGCTGATTGACACTCCATATTCTTATGATGGAGTCTCGACCGGCTGTGAAAAGTCTATTTAGTGCTGGATCCAGCTGCAGGGCATTGACTCCATTTCGATTGTACTTCTCCACTTCATCTCGAATAACATAGGAAACCTGACAAATATGTCAAAATATTTTTTTTATGAAGTTACAAACCATGCAATAAAAAAAGTAGTCTACTGATGGCTAACTGAAATTGAAAATCCTCTATGTTTTCAAATATAAAACTTATTTTTCAGTCCAATAAAATTCAATTTTTACTTTACTCTGTAAAGACTAAAGAGCTGAAGAGAAGGATGATATTAATGACAGCCTAGTCCAAGATGGGCAAGTTTGCTGCTTAACTCCTGCAACTGCCTCCTAATTGGACTTCTCTCCCACTCTTGTTTGTCTTTCATCTATTTTTCACAAGGCAGCTAGGGTAATCTTTTAAAAATGTAAATTGGAATGTGTTTCATCTCTGCTCAAAAACCTCCAACTGCTGACTACTACTAGACTCATCATTTGATATGAACTCTTTAACACGGCCTTGTTCACCTTTCTGGCCATTCATCTCTGCGCCAGTTCCTTACCCATACTGTGCTTCCAGACAATCACACATGCTAGATCCCTCTCTTTGAAGCTCCTCCTCCCACCTGTCTGGCTAACTCCTACTGCAACCTTCAGGTTCTTGTTTAAATGATGCTTTCTCAAAAGGGCCTTCCCTGATTTGTCAAGCAAAATGAGGTTTTGAGTTCCTAGAACATACTAAACTTTTTCTTCAGTGTACTTTTCTCTACTTTGTTACTGTTGATGACCTCTGTTCCTTATGAAAACACATAAAGATCAACAAAAAATAATTACATCTAAGAAAAAGTTGGTAAGCTGGCAGGCACCCCAAAGCAAAACTTTTCTAATGTAAGGAAATAACCAGTTTAAAATATAATGGCAGAGTGGGGGAGAAGAACCAATTACAATAGCAATAAAATATCCAGAAATACATTTCACAAGGAAGATATGTAACTGACAGGAACAGGTACACAAAAGAAAAACTTGAAGGAGACATGCCATATTGCAGCACAGGAAGATTCAAAATTGATAATTCTTTCCTAACTCTCTAAATTTAACCCAACTTTGGTGAGAATCCCATTGCGGTTCTTTCTAAAAGTTAACAGTATAATTTTTTTTGAATACCCAGACATTTTTAAAAATGAAGGTAACTGAGATAATATTCTTTAAAGATCTTAAAAGGTATTATAAAGCTACCAGAATTATACTGAAGTGCCACAATAAGAATATATAAAAGGATCAATGGAATAAAATAATATTTGGAAACATTTTCTATTACAATTTTTTATCTTGATATAAATATAGTGTTTTAAATCAATAAGGACACAACTTATAATAAATTATCTAGGAGCACCTAGTGTTTCTATTAGTCAAAATTACATCCTTTCTCTACATCTCAAACCAAAATTAATTTTCATATGGATTAAAGATTGAAAAGTTTTTTTTTTTTTTTTTTTGAGACCAGAGTCTCCCTCTGTTGTCGCAGCTAGGGTGCAGTGGTGTCATCATGGCTCACTGTAAACTCAAACTCCAGGGCTCAAGCCATCCTCCTGCCTCATCCTCCCAAGTAGCTGGGACTATAGGCACTTGCCACCACGCCCAGCTAATTTTCTCTATTCTAGTGACAGGGTCTTGCTCTTGCTCAGGCTGGTCTCCTGACCGCAAGTAATCCTTCCACCTCAGCCTCCCAGAGTGCTAGGATTACAGGCATGAGCCACAGTACCTGGCCTAAAGATTGAAATTTAATAATCATAAAAATAATTTTTAAAAGACAGGTGAATATTTACATAGTTTTTAGCTAGAGAAGGCTCTTCTAATAAAAGACGGTAATCTTTACCAAGGAAAAGAGCAACGATAATCTTACCAAATATATATCAAAACCTTTTGTATGTACAATGTCTATAGCACTGTGGCATTCACAATAGGCAAAAACTAGAAACAACCCAAATGTTCATCAATGGATGAAATGAATAAACAAAATGTGACATACCCATATAATGGAATATTATTCAGCCATGAAATGAAGTACTGATACATGCTACAATATGGATGAACCTTGAAAACATTATGTTAAGTGAAAGAAGCCAGCTACAAAAGGTCACATATTTTACGATTCTGTTTAGGTGAAATGTCCAGAATAGGCAAATCAATAGAAACAGAAAGTAGATTAATGGTTGCCAGAAGCTTGGAGGAGGGGGGAATGGGGAGTGACTGCTAATGGATATGGGATAATTAAAATGTTCTGGAGTTAGGTGACCAAAGCACAACTTTGTGAATATACTAAAATCAATTAACTGTACCCTTTGAAAGGGTATATTTTATAGTATGTGAATTTTCTCAATAAAGCTGTTATTTTTTAAAAAAGAAAACCTTCTGAATGTCAAAAAGTAACATGAGCAAGGTTAAAGGGCAAACATCTAAGAAAATAATGAAATAAATATGAAAGACATTTTACTCAACATAAAAAAGTTCCTTATAAAACAATAAGAAACAGTCAAATTTTCCAACAGAAAGAAGAGCAAAGATCATAAAGAAGAAATTTTTAAAAAAGAAAATGGCTGATAAATAATCAAAGATATGATAATGTGAGATTATTTTACTTATCATACAAGAAGATTTTTTAAAAAATAACTGGCATTATTTTTTCCCTGAGCATGAGTGAACACTTTCACATGTCACTGACAGAAGTATAAATAATTACATTTCTGGAAGACAACTTGTAAATATCTATTAAAAGCTTAAAATTCTTGAAGATGTTCTTTGAAATTCTACTTCAATGAATTTATTCTTCAAAAAGGGTCAGGGCCATAAGACACAAAAAGCTACAAGGATGTTGTCTTAAGTCAGTCTTTTGGGTGCAAGTAACTGTAACTGAGATCTATCTACTCAAACCAGCTTAAGTGTTTTTTTTTTTTTTTAAAGGAGAATTTAACATGAGGATACAAGGATATCTAACAGAGCCTAAAGGCAGGAAATATAGTCATAGCTCCTAAGAGATATTTTTAAAATCAAATCATGGCACTTCTCTGTGGAAATCTTCCAATGGCTTTTCATCAACTTTAAGTCCAAACTCCTTAAATACTTTGTTTCATTCCAACTCTGCATCCTCACACACCGGGCAAACTGCCCCAGCTTTTTTTTTTTTATGATAGTCACCGCAAACTCCTTTCGGTTCCTCAAACACATCAAGCTCTTTCCTATCCCAGGGCCTTCTCATTTACTGTTCCCTGTGCCAAGAAGATTCCCCACCCTTCCAAGCCCCACAGCAATACTCTTCCCCCAGCTTTTATCTTGTCTCCCATGCCCTTACTCTTCAAGCCTTAATGGAAAGGCTACCTTCTCTGAAAGGCCTTTCCTCATCCCATTTCCCTCTCTGGCATTACCCTATCATTTACTCTACTTATTTGACAGTTCTTACCACACTCCATATAATCCTTTTTGTTATATCGTCTCCATTAGAATAAAAGCTCCAAGAAGGTAAAGAACTTGTCTGCCTCGTTCCTCTCACCACTGTATCCCCAAGACAGTGTCTGGCATATAAAAGACATATGTATTGTTGCATGAATCGGATGTTGGAAAGCCATCAGGAACCAAGTTGGCTTCAATATTAACTTCAGCCTCTCTCAATTTTTTTTTTTCACTAGGGCTCCAAAGTTGCTTATCTGGAGTACATTTCCATAACTGAGATTGTGTAGCATATCTAAATCTCAATATCCAGAATTCTAGAAGATCATCTGACTGGTCTGGTAGGCAAGAGTGAAGGAATAACATGATTGTCAGGGTTCTCATTCTAGGTGGAAAGTAATTCTTGGCAAACTAAGTCTGGGCCAACCTCAAGAGTATCTAATACAGATGTGTGATACATAAAAAAATGTAAAATAATTAGAAGTATCTTAGGATAAATTTTGGCATACACACCTATAAAAGAGAATATTATTCAATTCTTAAAAATGTTGATGTAGATCTAGACTGACTGACACAGGAAGAAAGTCATCTGACATAGGAAGAAAGTCATCGCATATTTTTAAGTGAAATATATGTGGTCCGACACAGCAGTATACAATAACCACTATTGTAAAAATGTTTCAAAATATTAAAGACATATTTTAGAATAAATATGCAAGTTTGGAAGGATACACATATATAAAGCTACCAATAGTTATTCCTGAGAGATGGGATTATGGTGATGTTCACTCCTTCGTGTCTTTTTTATGTGGTAAATGTTTTACAATGGGCATATATTAGTTTTTTGAATTTTATAATTCAATTTTTATCCAAGTAATTCTTGCCTGTATTTAGAAAATCAAATAGTACTGAAGACCATAATGAAAAATAATCTCTTACTTCTTACAGCATAATGTTTAGGAAAAAAAAGAAAAGTGGAAAAAAAAAAAAAGCTATCTCCCTACTGTCTAAGTAAGACTTCCCACACCCAGTTTTTATCCCTAAAGGTAACTAATTTCAACTCTTCGTTGTTTCTACTGGATAGTCACTGCATTTCTCTAAATATCATGCTTATCCTACAACTTAGTCCTTTAGACATTACCAATTTACTTATGCTATTGCAGATTAGGATGTGGCTCTGAAATTACCCTCAATATTTCCTCCCTCTACTCTTCTAACATAGACATTTCATTATTTTGGGTTGAATAAATAATCTGTGCAACACTGTTGTGACTTTGTAAGACTATCTATTAGGTACTATATTATGAATACATTTTCTTCCTCAGAGAGCTTTTTGTTTTCCCTAGAGTGTCTTTCTTTCCTTCTTCAATGTTTTCCTCTACTTTAACCTCAATTTTCTTCAATTGCTGTAACACAGAACTCACCTACTCACCCCCCTCCCCCACCTTTTTCCCATAAGGTTTCCCCCTTGGAACACTTCATCTTCTCACTGCTGTCTGGGCTGGCTGCCCCCTAGGTCTGCCTGGCACAGCTATCACCTATGGTGCTTCCCTTCACTGTTTTTCTGGGTTAGAGCCATTGTTTCCTGAATTCCAATGCTGTCTTCTTTCTTTGTTCACTCCCAGTTTTGCTGAAGTACATCCCCAGAACCCTAAGAAAGTAACATAAGAAAAGGTACATGGGTGACTTAGTCCTTGTATGCTAGAAAAGGTCCTTTTCCTCTACCTTTATACTTCTTGATTCAGCAGGATAAGGAAGTCTATGTACAAAAATCCCCTCGGCTTTTGAAGGCATTGCTCTAACTGCCCCTAGTGTCCAATGCTGCCACTGTAATCAGTGCCACTCTGTTCCATTCAACTTTGAAATGATCCCATGTTCCTTCTCCTGCTCTTCCCAACCACCGTGCCACCCTCCTCCCCAAGCTTTTAGGAGCTTCTCTTTTGTTCTTTGTGTTAAGACATTTCTTGATTTGGTCCTTTTATCATTAATTTTGCTGTGCATTTAGAAAGCCTTTTCAATCTAGAAACTTGTGGTATTTCAGCTCTGGGAAATTTTCTTGTATCCATTATAAATAGTCATCTGTTGTCTTTGCTCTTTCTTGAACTCCCATAAATCAGATGTTGGTACTTTCAAACTGATCCCTCATCTTTTATACATTTTATATTATCTATTTTTTTCCTTTTGTTTACATTTGTAAGACTTCCTTTACTATTTTATAACTCTATTAGTTTTTTTGTAGCCAATTATAGTATAATGGAAAAAACAGAAACAGTATCTTCAATAAGGAAATGGTTAAACTACAGTATATCCAATCTATGTGGTCATTAAAGAATGAAAAAATATATACACTGATAGGTTCAAAGACATATCACATTAAAAACTTGTTAAAGAAAAAAATGTCTGGCTATAGAAAGATAGAGGAAAACAGGATCTAATTCTTTCAATAAATATTGATAAAGCACCCACTAATTGTCAGGCACTATTCTAAATGCTGAGGATACAGTAGTAAGAACAAAAAAGTCTTCCTGGAGCTTATACTCTAGTTGAGGAAAGAGCATAACTAGACGGGACAGTAAGTCAAGTGAAGTATTAATATTTTTTCCCAAGATACAGGCAAACTTTTGCAAACAGAAGTAATGAAAGTAAATGAAAGATAAAAGTAGAAGGTGCTAGAGATAGAAGCAATAATTGAGTGAACATGGTCATGGAAAAACTTCATTTATACAGCCAAGAGTACAGGCTAAGGCACAGAAGATGAGGATTCATATCAGACTATCTTCATTTGCTTTAAAAATGGGGGGAAAGTACTATATGAGCTTTGCAAGGGGATGGGAAGCCAGGCCTTTAGTAGGGAATATATATTTTGGAAGAGCCAATTAAAGGGACTCCGACCAGAAGAAAAATAAGAAGGTAGTCCCCTAGCCACAAGTATCCAGTTAAGTTACATTGCAAGCATTTATAGCTGGCTCAGCAAGCATTGTTTTTTGATTAGTATCTCCAGCAATCTGGGAACCAAAACAAAGAAATCAGATGGTAAGAATGATCCACTGAACTGTTAGGGCCTAGAGACCATAGGCAGCAAATAACCAGCCATTAGCTTCTGTATTATGCTTGCTTGCTTAAGAGAGTGGAAAGTTTTCAGCTGACCCTTACTGACCCCGAACCTGCTATCTCGCCTTCGTTAGGGCACCTAA
>CAUYSK010026906.1:0-51710 GCA_963575035.1 Avahi laniger | reverse complement strand
GAGATATATTCAGTTGTGAAAATGAATAATGCAACAATATAAATGTATCTAGGAAGATCTTAAATGAAAATAGTACAGAGTGTGTAGAGTATTGTAATTTGTGTATGTAAAAGGAAAAGGTGTGTGTATGTATATGTGTGTATAAATAGAGTCAACGCTTGTACTATCACTGTTAAGACCTACAAAAATTGGCCTCGGCAAGGTCCTGAGTGGGTGTAGAAAAAGGACAATATAAGATTTTTGACTGTTAATTTTTTTGCATTTTTTTTGATTTTAGACTATTTTGCTGCTGCCTCATACAAAAGAAAACATTTGAAAATATTTGAATATTGGCCTAAGTAGTTAATGAATGGAAGAGTTCATGTTTTAGATTTTATGTAACTGCTATTACAACCAACTCATTGGAAGATAATCTAGCAACACTTAAATAGGAAAAAAAAATAATGATAGGATGTTTTTATAAAGTGATATCTACATAATCAGGTATAAATAATAAGAAATCATTTTATGAAACTTGTTAATCATGGCACAGCTACATGATAATGTGAGAAGTTATTTGTTATGAGTTTCTAATGGTCAACAGAGAGCTGGTTCTTAAAGAGCTAATAAAATAATTTTTTGATAATTTAGCAGTTAATTTTAGGAATGATCCCAATAGAGATATCACAGTGGCTTGTTATGGTATTCCTTTTATAAATTTAGTAAATTCGTTAAAAGAAGATGAACAGAGAGAAATAATTCATTTTTAGAATTTATTTTTTTAAAAAATATGTTTCATTAGCAAATATTAATAGATATTTTGGAAATTTTATAAATAGGAGTATATTACAAAGCTGAGTAGCTTTCAGGAAATTTTTTTCTTCAAATTTTTCTTAAAGTTATGTAGTTAGTAAAATAAAATAACACAAATTTGATTTATATATTGGGCAGATAAAATCAAGGAAGATTGTTTGCTGAAGGAAATTTCTATCTCATAACAATTCTATTTTATTAGCTGTGCTCATAATTTGTATATCGTATAAATAAAACACATAAAATAGTCATTTTAGCCCAACACTTTTCAAACCAAATTAACAAAATAATTTATATGCTACAAATATCTTGGAATGTAACAGTTATATTTTCCTCATGTTACTATTTTGTATCTTTTGAGATCATATGTGATATTTACTGTGATATTTCTTCTTTTGTTGTATTATAAATATAATAAAGTCAATTTTTAAAAAATCAACCATGTGTTTCTTAAAATTATTAAAAGATATTGTGTTTATGTTTAGTGCATTTGCACAGCTGTGTAAGTTAAGTCTTAAAGAACTGTTATAACTCCTCCTGCAAACAAAGGCCCCATGATATTAAAATTCATAAATGATGCAGAAAAATGATTAACACCCTCAAACTTCTTTGAGTTCATGCATATGGAGTGACCCACAAACTTGACAATATCTTTTGCATATCTGGCATTTTTATTTTTCATAATTTTATATTAATATACTTATATATATAATGAGGTGCTAAATTGAGAAAATTATATCTTTTACCTAAAGATAATATTTCATATTTATCCTTCATTTTAGAAAAATTTATCAGTGTATTAAAATTTAACATACCAGCCTACAGACCAAAATCCTAATTATTTTTTTATCATAAATAGGATATTTATCAAAAAAGACATCTATTTAGATTCTTTTCTAATGCTATTAGAACATTTCAAAATTTCTTTAGAAATAAATTTGCCTCCATTCAACTTCTCTGAGTTTAAAATATATATCAGATTATGATTATTTGATTTTTAACATATGTGTCTCTTTCCGTTTCCTACTTCAGAAAATTACTCAAGCCTATTATCCTTACTCTTCACTCTTAAACTGCCCCTTACCCACCAAAATAATATTGCCATTGCATTATTTATTGGTAAATTAGCTCTCAGTTTTGCTACATGTATATACTCAATATTTTCTACCTTTTTCTTTTATTTATTTATTATTAATATCAGTAGTGCATATCATCATTCTCCAAGACATACAAGATCAGATGTTCCTAGATTCATTTCTCTTAGGCTTACCGGCTTTTTTTTACAAGCTACCACATTTTGTTGAGCCTTTTCTCACATTAGAAGAGAAGAGCTCTCTAACCCAGGTCTTCCTTTATTTACCAACATTACCAATTGGTTCAATATCTTTCCACTCAGTGATTGTGATATGGCAATAGCTATGTGATCTGGCTTCCGGCTTTTAAAATAAAATGTATTACTTTTGTTCAGTTTTGAATATTATAGCTTAAAAATTATCAAATGAGACAACAAACAAAATAGTCCCGGGGAATACGTCTTCTATCAGGATATATTTTTGTTCAGTTTTAATACTTGCAAATCTTATTACAAAATTTGATTCCCATATTTCTAATAACACATAAAAAAGAGTCAAACATAATTTTGACAGAAGATATCAGCTGGACTTTGGAACTCTGACCTATTGGCCAAACAAGTCTAATTACTTGTATTGAGGGTATTAACCTAGTTCTAAACATTCAATTTTAATTCAAAGGAAGATCTAACGAGGTATACAGTAGAGACTTTGTAACATTTTCAATTACACATGTGATTTAGCTTTTTAAATAGAAATTCCTATAGCCCATTTCTCAAAAATCAATGGGAAAATCTATAATAAATTTGAAGTGTAGCACACACAAAAATGCTCATCAAAACATAAACATAACTTCAGAATCAAAAAACTATTTCTGCTACACTATCTCCGATGAAAGTAAAAACTCAGCACAGCAAAAGTACTTACACTGACCAGCCAAAAATATGTACAGTTTTTCATTGTTAGGAATAAAGAAAGCAAATAATATTTTTATGCACAGTAAATCTTTTGCATTTTAGTCTCTCATCTCTTCAACTACTTTTATTTCAAACAAATATTTATAAATTACCAATTGTATGCATGATGCCATGCTAATTGTTTGATGTTGATGTCAAAGAATAAAACAGAGTTCCGCATAAGGAGCTAATTATGTAATAATATATGGATTCACTCCTATTCTTAATTATATAGAATTTTATATTTCTTCTTCTAAAATGACATTCAGTGTTTGCTAAGAGGCATCTATTTCCCGTTAGTCCGTAAGTTCCATAACAGCCTGAGCTGTTCCTGTTTTGTTCTCTTTTTATCTGCATAGTTTGGCTTAGTTCTCATCGGTTGTCAACATTTTATCAATATTTGTTGGATAAGTGGATGATCCAGTGTTTGCAATACAGGGTTAATAAGATAAATATTTCTAAAATGATATAATTCAAAAGGCTAATGTTTAATATTAATTTACAGGATGATGAAAATAGCATTTGAGAAGGGTTTTTAAAAATGAGTACAGTTGAGGCAGATTGGCATGGTTAGAGGTATTCAAGCAGAAACACATGCAAAAAAAATTTGGCGTGCGATTGAGGCAGCATAATTCTGGTACCCACGTGCTATTTAATTTACAGGTGTATATACATACATATATATATATATATATATATATATATATATCACCTGTGTAGAGCATTTGCTACCTGGATAAGGAGAGAATGACTGACTTCTGAGCCTCTTTTCTCTAAGCTTTGTCTCCATATAATAATCAAATACATTTACTTATATGTGTTTGGCGGGAGGGAGCGCACATGCTGTGTGAGAGTACTTTTCTGCAAGTTGATATCAGGTAACATCTCAACAACAGATAGGGATATGGAATTTGCTGTGTTGCTGAAATCTAGGCAAGTTTGCAATCTTTATTTCACAAGTTTGAAGGAATTTTTGCTGATGTTGTATTGGCAGAACAAGCTCAAGGGGAAAATATTAATGTAATGACTGAGAAAGAGCAGCAGCATCTGCAAATTAACTAGAAATGTTTCCAGCAGAATGTCACTGTCAATGTGTAAAGTGGAAGGATGTGGTCTAGAACTAAGAGCCGGACATGTGAAAGCCATAGCACAAAACACACGCGGTGATGTGTGACACAGATCAATAGTTTTTTAAAAAATAAACTTCATCTTTTTAGAGCAGTTTTATATTCACAGCAAAATTGAGTGAATTCCAGTGTAACTTCTGCCCACACTCATGCATAATCTCTCCCATTATTAACATTCGTTAATCATTGATGAAGCTACAGGAACATAGCCTTATCACCCAGAGCTCATAGTTTACATCAGGAATCATTGTTGGTGTTGCACATTCTGTGAGTTTGTTCAAATACATAAGATCATATATCTACCATTGTATTATTTCACCAATACATACATATGGAAATTGAGTAGTCAATTATTTTGCAAAATTGGAAGAATATGTGACACACCGGGATTTGAACTGACTCCAAGACCTTTCTTGGAGTATCATCACCGTCATCCAGTATTATGTATAATAGAGAATGACTAGAGAAAGCTTAATGCCAGTACTAGAAGATCAGCTAAATAAATTATGTTATATTCAAAGAATGAAACACTATGCTTCCATTAAAAATTATGTTGTGTAGTATGCTTAATTATGTGGTAAAACGTTCATAGTTAAATTAAAAAGGAGGATACTAAAAGTTTATTATCACTATCATCATAGCATCAAGTATGTGGATATAACATTTGGAAGAGAATATACCAAAGGATTATCTGTACAGGTTTAGATTACAGAAAATTTTAAGAAGTAATTTTCAGTATGTTTTTGCAATTTTTAATTTTTATATGAAATCATGTTTAATTATTGAAATAAAAAATATCGATATTTAATTCTTGTGTTCTTACATTTCTCATATTTTACTGAGTTATAGAGGTATGCACAGAAAATATTTAGAATAATGTGAAAACTTAGGGGTTTTCACAGGCCAAAGATTTCTCCACCCTCAACATTTAGAGAGATGACTAAATAGGAAAAGTAGAGAGAACTAGTAAAGAACAAGATTAGCAGTGCTGGCTATCCCTTATATTGGTTTCCTAGGGCTGCTATAACGAATTATGACAAACTCAGTGACTTAAAACAACAGAAATTCAGTTTGAGAGGCCAGAAATCTGATATCAAGGTATAGACAAAGTGTCAGTCACTAGAAGGCTCTAGGGGAAAATCCTTCCTTACTTCTTCCAGGTTCTGGTGACTCCCAGCATACTTTGGCTTGGGGCCACGTGACTCTAGTTTCTGGCTTTATCTTCTCATGGCCTTCTGCCCTGTCTCTGTGTTCCAACTCTCTCTTTCCTTTCTCTCAACGGCAGTCATTTAACTTAGTGCCCACTCTCAATTCAGGATGAGCTCTTTTTGAGGTTCTTAATTTAATTATGTCTATGAAGACCTTTAGCTTTAGATTGAAAATGGAAACAAAATTGAGGCCATTGAATGTTAACTGAGCCATGGATGACCTTTGATTAAGCGATTTCGGGCAAAGCTGTTGTGAAACTGCATTATTTGCATAGCAACCTTAGAAAACATCTCCCTTGTTTATTATTATTTTTATATAGTACATTAATCATGGAACGAACTATGAGTGCAGTATGATGAGTCATAAAACATTACAAATATCAGCAAATATAGTTATCTTTGGAGATCACAGGTGTTTTTTCTTTTTCTTTTCTTTCTTTTTTTGGAGAATAGAGTGACCTTCCACTTATCTATAAAATAGAATTAAAGCTCAATTTATAATACTAAAAGTAATTCATTTGATAAAACAGACATTTTCCCTTGGTTGATATGGAAAGTTTATTCTGGAGCTGGACTAATACAAATACTGACAGGCTATCTTTAGTGTGCATAGTAAAGCATACTATGTAAATATGTATAGTAAACATATTATCACAACTAAACAGACTAATATAACTTCATATTTGTAATGACATCACAGCAGATTGAAATAATCAAAGCTAGTGAAATTTTTGAAGACTTGAATACTTTGTCTTGTGCCTATATCTCTGACAGAAGCCAACTGACACAGCTTTTGGAAGAATAGCCTTCATATCAATTACAATATCCCAACGTGAAGGTCATATAACAACTGTGTTCAATGTCATTGTTGATCAAAATCCTACTAGATGCCTTTGAAATGACCACTTAAATTCTTTCTCCCATGGGGTGCATATAGAGCACTATATTTTTCATATTAATCTGAGATTTATGTATACTACACCAACATAAATGTCTGAAATAATTAAAATTTTAATATAAAAAACTTCATTTGACTATAAATAAGGGTATCCTTTTTGAATACAGAAGTACAGAACTATTAATAGATATGCAGTAGAATACGAAGATATGAAAACACATTTAAAATGTTGATTAAATATGGATGTAGTAAAATGTAGGTTTAGTTAGTGTTGATGTTCACACTATTGCAGATACTTTAAGTTCTCAGTAAATCAGGAAGTCTTACAGAGGTGACAAACATGATGATCTATAAAAATTTTTAGAGGCGACTTTACTGTTTTAGCAATTCATATATAACATATATTTTTCAGAGATTCTCATACATTTCTCTAAATCTGTGAAAATACTGTAATTTGTTTTTATGGGTTTAAAATAATCAGTGCATACCCTGTGTTAAAGATGCTCATGATTAAGAAGATTTAATCAGCAAGTGATATCCGAGATCTTACCCTTCTTTCTCTCCTTCTCAACCCTAATCTCAGATTTAATCAATTGTTCCATGTGGATGATGATAATCTCTCTTAGATTCGTGATCCTGGTCTCAGCAGAGATATATTCTTTGCAACTACGACTGAAACTTGTTCTTTCTTTCTAGGTAGCAGAGATTTTAATGAATAGCTATTTTTGCATGAAGGGCTCTTACAATTTAGAACCATAATGGACCTGTTGATAATCTTTTTTCTTTCAATAATTTACACTGATAGACTTTAGATGGAAAGCAGACTCTGTCTTGCTTATGAAGGTAAATCAATTCATGAAATTCTCACAATGTATTAAATTTTGTGCCATTACTCTTTTTTTACATCAATTTTTATCATTCACCTCATTTTTATTTCTAGTTGAATTCCGAAAAAAAATAAATCACACTTTTTGATAAATCTGGATTAACTATAAGTATCCCTTAAGCATAGTTATAAATGAAACAGATTAATTTATATATGTCTATGTATTTATTCTGAATATTTTGCTCATTTCTGAAAATGAATGTTTTCACTGTAATATTTTAAAATGAGTATATTACCAAATAAACTTGATAAGGAAAATGGTTTTCTGGGAGCTTTAAAATAAAGATTTATCTGATGGAGATTTGATTTTTAAAATGGTACATTTGTATTTTACTCTCAAAGCCTTTTTACTCAGTCCCAATGGAACATTAATGTCCATAATCTAGTATATTTTTCATCTAGTCTAATGTACCAGAGACAAAAATAAGTCCGTTATATTTTAGTGTGTTGTGTGTGTGTGTGTGTGTGTGTGTGTGTGTGTGTATGCATGTGCATGAGAAGCTAGCAGTTCTTCAAGGGAAAAACATGAAATGTGAGTCTATAAAATCAAATTTTCAGACTCCTGGCTGTTTTTACTGCTCCTCCATGAAATTTAACTTTCTCTTTTTTCAGGATTTCAAATGAGACTAAATATTCTAATAAAATTTTGTTTTTCTTGATGGCAATTGTGCTTATATCCAACACTTACGAATGACAAAATATTTAGTTTGAAATAACATGTACCAAGACCAGTCATTCATGTTTTGCACGAGAGAAACATGATCCCTGTACAAGATGAAATTCTGTTTTGAATTTTGGAATATTTGAATATGCATAGTTGAGATATCTTGGGGATGGGACGAAAGTATAAAGATAAAATTCATTTATGTTTCATATTCACCTTATACACATAGCATGGATGTAATTTTATATAATATTTTTAATATTTCCGCGTACGAAACAAATTTATGTATATTGAATCATCGGAAAGCAAAGATGTCAGGTGCGTCACAATTCTCCGCTTGTGACATCACGTTGGCACTCAAAAAGTTTCCAATTTTGGAGCATTTCAGATTTTTGTATTACAATGTTCAACCTATGGCACATTATTTTGTGTGTGTTTTAATAGTAACTAGTATTTATTTGACACTCGATAGGATAGCCTGCTAAGCCTTTTACAAGGATGAGCTCATTTTAATCATCACGACAATGCCATTTGACAGAGAAGCTGAAAGACATTAAATAATTTGTCCAAATATTCAAAATTGTTTTGTGGCTAGGTAGGACTAGAACACAAGTTTCTTGGAGTTCAGAGTTCATACTTTTGTCTGGTAAGTGTGCTTTACTGACTTTCATGAGATAAAACGAAAGGAACTACAAATACTCTCAAGCTGGGCTTAAGTGCTCCAGCCATTGTCTAGCGGCTATGCACTAAACTCTTGCCTCCAATATATCTCCCAGGCTTGAGCACCCTCATGGAGGTGGCCAGGTTAGGTAGAACTGCATATCTGGAATAATAATTCAAAAGCATATATTATGGGTAGAATCATTCAAATCCGTATTGGATGTTCTTGCAGGCATGACACACCACATATGATCATCACATGTCCTTGTACAGCACATTCTTTTGAGTGATATTTTCTCACAAAAAAAGCACCTCCAGGGAGAGAATAGCCATGTCAGATCTATGCATAGACATAGTAGGCTTATTCTTGCTGCTGTTCTCATATAAAAACCAGATTATTACTAGTAGAGGTACCAACTCTAGAAAAAATACTTCTGTTTTATGCATAGCTGTCATCTAGATAAAGGACTAAATTCCCAGATCTTTCAAGCAGATAATATGCAAATTCATATTATGTACTGAATAATGAATCATAGATCTTTTTATAGGGTTCAGAAAAATTCAGAATTTTTCATCAGTAAGTAAAACATCTTAAATAAAATGATACTGGCACTCCAGCCCAGGCAAGAGAGTGAGACTCTGTATCAAAAAATAAATAAATAAATAAAATGATACATGATAGCTTTTTCAGTATCCTACTAAATTTTAAAAGACATTGACATAAGCAGACATCTAATTACATAATCAATAGAAAATTTTTCAAACCATGTGCATATCTAATATCTTATAGTTCTAATATTGTTGTGTAATTTGATTCACATAGTCTACATAACAGTTTTTTCATTAGCCTGACTCCTTACACAGAGGAGTCATTAAAGTAATATAGTTTTATATGCTAATATTACTAGAAATATATGGAATACTCAACTACTTTAAGGATAGAGATTTCCCAAGGTGTTTCTTGTTCTTTTTCCTTGAATGATTTATTTTATTAAATATCAATGATATTTGGTATATAGGGTCAAGTCATATACATGATGTTAGGCATTTCTTCCTGTATTAATTTCTAGATTAATCTTTCCCATGCTCAGTGTTAAATAGAAAATATTAAGTCAGTACTTTGTAAACAAAGATACACACAAACACATTCTGCCAGTAGACAATAAGTCTTCAATCACAGAAAGTGTACTGCCGACATCTTTTGTGATTGTTTTTCACTCCTTATTTTAACTTTAAATACACTGTATTATTGTTCAGTAAAATTGTGTTTTAAAACATATGAGTTGTTTTTGTATGGAACAGGTATTTGAGTAATTATTTTTAAGACTCTTCAAACTAAGATTATATCTATATATTCATATATACATTTCCCTCTACCTATATAACTCTTTATCTACCTGGTATTTATTTTTTAAATGAGGTTAAAATGAATGTTTTTCCTTCCCAAAAATTCATGTTTCTTGCCCTTTTCACTCCAACAATCGCTCAAAGTTCTTTATATTTTAAATTCAATGCAGAAATTTTACTTGAGATTATTTCTTGGTCATTAATTGTTATTCTAGTAACATACTGTTTTCATAATTAGAGGTTCTAATTTATTTTATTATATGTCAAGGCGAGTTCTGAAGTTGAGAATATATTTGAGATAATGATGCTTTAGTCATATTTATAAACTGAACAAATATGTAAGCACAAAAGATAAATTTTAAGAAATATTAGACAGGACAAATGATTTGAAAGATCTTAAATTAGGTATAAAAATGGCTAGTCTTGAAAAGAAGGTGACTTTTTTGTTTAAGACAAGCTGTAAGAAGAGATAGAGATGGTTTTCAGTGTATAAATTTTATGAATGCATACATATGTATTCACAGGCACATACATAAAAATAACTAAAACATCAGATTTTAAATTAGATGATCTCACTAGCTTCATAAGATAGGAGAAAAGATTTTTGATATTTGTAAACAATGAAAAAGGAAAGATTTTAAGAAGTTTTAAATTGCTGTTCTAAAGTGATTTGGATTTAGAGAAGAAAGTATTATTGTGTTTAGAGAAAAATAAAATCAATTCAAGATATCCATTCTTCTTTCTTGGCTTGAACAAAGTTCAAATTTTACTGCGTGTCAGTTGACAAATAAATATAAAATTATATTATGTCATAGTTAACCCTCTCTGTAATTAGCAAAAGGGACTAAAAAATCGATATTACTGGAGATTAACATTTATGTCACCATAATGGAATAGACTCTGGAGAACAGTATGATAAGTCATCAGGGAACACTTTGCTCTGGTTCTCTGTGTTCACTAGATAAATGGAAACACGAGTTGTACATTCAGTGGGATCAGGGAAGAAATTGTCCCAAACATTAGCCAACTTAGTTGAAAAAGCACAGAAGTCTTTTTGTGTCATATTCAGTGTGCAGAAATTATCTATATATTTCGACAATAAATTAGATATTTGAAAATGTGCTCTACACTTTGTGAGGTAGAGACAGAATCTGTATGTGTCTTTGGAAACTGCTTTGGATGATGATGATGGTGATGGTGATGGTTAAGAGGATGATGATGATGCCATTAGTCCTTCAAATCAGTATGAATTGGGTTGTTTTCAGTTTATGGTATACTTTGTCATTTGGTGAAACTAAGGATTAGAAGGTTATATTTAATACATGAGAAATTGATTAACATATCAACAAAAATGTATTGATATTTTTGTCTTTAACCTTTGCTTAAGTAAACTTGTGAAGTTTAAATGGTTGACATGTATACATTTTGCTTTGAATATAGTGAAAAAATTACTTTTAACTGTTTGGAAGATATGTATGGGGAAATTGGGATAAATAGGGAGATTATTGAGGTCATGTCAATTTACTAACATCTAGATTTATTGTAGATATTAATACTTAAGAAGGAGCTAGAGAGGAGCATGTGAGCACCACTCATTTAGTACCAGGGGAGGAACTTCGGTTCAGAAGATGTGTAGTGATGTTTCAATTAGCATAGTCTCAGTCTTTCTCTGTCCTTGTGGTCTAAAAGTCCCAGACAGTAATTCTTCGCCCAGGGCTTGTCTCTAGTATCTTGTTGCTGCACCAGCGGAGCTTAGCAACCTGCCTGTGTTCTCCACTGGTGCTGCTCTTACCATGCTGGCTCTGCTATCTTCTCTGGCTGGCTCTGAATGTTCTTAGTTACATGATTCTCCATCTGCTTCCTTTTCTGGCAGCAAAGTGGCCCTGCCTATATGTTACTTTGCATTCTGCCATTTTCCTACTTTTGCTGTTGCTTTAACTATATTTTAGATACGTAGCACAGTTGATTGAAAACTGAAGAAATGTCTAGTACTTGTTTAGATTCTTTACAGAGAACAGTTAGTCTTTGCCACCGACTACACTGTGCTTTAAACCTAGGTGCAGAAACTTCTTGCAATATGTTTTAAGTAACCAAGATGGAAAATCCAAGCAAACTGTTGCCTGTGTTTAGCTTTGTGATTTAAAGACAGCTGGTAGAGATAAGCACTAACATAAATCATGTCTGAATTTCCCAAACCCGGCACATGAATAGTGAAATCATCATTGCTTTTTCTGGATACTCAACCATAGGTTATTGTGATACGGGAGAAAGAACAATGTATTTGAATTTAAAAAATCTAGCTTCAGAATCCCTACCCACTTATGAACTGTAGGACTTTGTGAATATAACTTAACCTCTGTCTACATTTGCCTTTATTCCCACCTCCACTTTGGACATGAGAAAAGAGAGGCTAAGAAAAAATATGCAATTTCCTGAAGTTTTTAAAGCTAGAAAGTGTTAGAGATAAATATCAAATTGAGTGTGTTCGAGCTCAAAACCTACACTCAATCATGACACAGAGGCCTCGATTTTGTATTTTTAAAGGTTATATGATAGTAATGTATGTTTAAAGTGATTCTCATTGCTAGAATTCACTCGTGTTTGAAAACTTTGTAGCTTGTGATTAATTGCTTCCTACCACTTATGACCCGGTTTCTCTTTGGGCTATAGTTGAATTCATGAGCCTTGGAATTATACTGCCCTACCTGAAAAAAATCGTAAGTTCATCTTGCTCTATGACCTTATCGTTATAATTTTTTCTCCATTTCTTGCTGAACTAGCACCCATTACAACTTACATCAAATTTATGTGAATCACTATTTGATCAACTTCTAGTACTATGTTCACAGTTCTTCTGATACACTCATTGTGATATTACTCAATCTTTTGTCAAAATTCTAAATATGCTTCCCTTTTGTCATTTTACTACCCACAGAACAGAGCCATAATCCTGGATAATCAAACTATCCACATTGTCTCACCCAAAACTGGGCTACAGCGTATTTAGGAGGGGAATATATATATAATATATATAAGATAATATAATAATATATATTATATTATTATATTATATAATATATTATAACTATATACATTATTATATATTATATTATTATATAATATAATTATTATATAATAATATATTCTATATAACATATATAATATAATATATAATATAATATATATATTAATTTGAGAATATTTACAACTATAAATTCTTGGGAGTCTCAACTAAACCTTCAATTTGCTAAGCAATTCTATTTCTCTAAATGTTTCATTTTCTACTCTCCACAAGTATTGAATCCTCTTCAACTATTATTAAACCTCCAATACATCTTCTTCTTACAATTCCATTCTCAACAAATAATTTCACATACCACTTTACAGACAAAAAGTAAAAATAAAAATCAAACAAATAAATGGGAACCATTTCAATGCCCAGAGGCTATACAACAAATCTGTCAATATTTGTAACTTATTTTATTTCCTTTTCTTTACTTTCTGTTAAAATGTAGGAGGATTAAAATAGATTATATAACTTGCCAAAAGTCACACAAATGGTGAACTAGTAGCAATTTTCATCTGACCTCTCACGATAGTTAATTATATGCACCAACTTGACTGAGCTAAAGCACTTTTGGATAACTGGTGAAAAGTTCTATCTGGTTGCTTCTGTGAGGGTGTTTCTAGAAGAGAAGAGGCTGTTTCTTTGAGGGTGTTTGAATCAGTAGAATTAGTCAATAAACTTGCTCTCACCAATGGAGATGGGCATAATCCAATCTGTTGAAGGACTGAATAAAACAAAATTTCTCCCTTCTTGAACTGGGGCATCATTTTTTCTTGTCCTCAGACATCGGTGCTACTGGTTCTGGGACATTCAGACTTGGACAGGGACCTGCTATGAGGCCCCTGGTTCTCGGGCCTGGTTTATAGAGTAACTACGTCACTAGCTTTCCTGGGCCTTCGGCTTAGAGATAATAGATCATGAGACTATTCAGCCTCTGTAATCATGTAAGCCAATTCCTCATAATAAATCTCATTCTACATATTTATATCTACACATCTACCCCTCTTTCTCTCTCAATAGGATATATATATCCTATTGGTTCTGTGTTTCTGGACAACCCTAACACACCTCCCTGTGTTCAAAGCCCATTTTCTTCCCTCTGAAATACTTTAAAAGTTTATAGAAATATGTGAAGTCTCCATATGAAAGTATTTCCATCTGAAATACTTTAAATTTTATAGAGACATATTAGGTGAATAGATATAGTATCTTTGATAGAATTTAAAATGGTCAGTTTTGCTACATTCCCCAACTTTCTTACTTTAATAAAAAAGCTATAATGTAAGTAATGAGATAAGAATTATAAATGTTTTTAACAATCCAATAATAGCTTCACTTTTATAAAGGAATAGAGAAAACAATGATTCATAATAAAGTAAAAACTAATATTCAATCTACCTTTACTGCCGTCAATAATTTAACTTGATGTTTAAGGAGGCCAAATTTGTTTTTTTTGAATAAATCACTACAATATGATTTATCCCTGAAACACTGTGTAATTAATGAAAATATTATTTTTGGGGAAAAATGAGTTTACTTGCATTTGTAATAGGCTTTGCCCGCAGCAGCCGTCGTGCCTGTTTCAAGAATATGCCATGCTGAAAAATGGAAGGTTGATTTTGGCTGTTTTTTCCTTCTTTTCCCTTACTTTTGTCATTTATCATTTTGAAAGAAATGGGAATCATTTTTAATTACTTTATTATACCATGGGGGTAGAACAATAGTGTGCCTAGAAATGCAGCTATGCCCAGCTTACTCTTAATATCATTTAGGTGATTATTCCCATCACTTAAGTTTGCTCAAATACTGTTAATTGTAAAGATCAATCAAACCTAACTAACAAACTCACATGGAAATCAGTTTCAGTTCTTCGGAAGAAATTCTGAATTTTATTAGATAGGTAAACTATCATCTGATGTGTCTCAGGCTTACAGGATAGGTACAGGAATGGATCCTTGAGGCATATTCTAAGAGGGCTTCCTGCGGATTGTCCTTGCTCCGTTACTCAGTACTCCCCAGGAATGATTGTTTAACCAGTTTCATATTATCCACAAAGTTGTGTTGAGCAAAATGATTAGATGCCTTTTTCACATTTGTTTGATCCATGATATCCCTGCCCCCATGCAGAAACAAAATACATTACAAAATTACAATAGTAAAGGGTAATGTTAAGAGTATATTCATTGTATTTTTAATAAACTAACATTAGGCAAATTTTCTCTAACATTGGACTCTAATGCCCTCAAGGCAACTCATGCTTTTTAAATCCTACAAGGATCTGACATCAAACTTACCTACTTCAGTTCTTTAATATCATCTACCTATTTCTCCTTTTTGATCATTTGTACACCGACTGACTCAAGGATATTTGTGTGTCTCCTATTTTACATTATTTATCAGAATTTTTCTCTTTCAAAAATATTTCTAAGAATACACGTGGAGGTCCTCCTGTCTTCTAGAAAGAGCTCTTAATTTGTATTCAAAAGACCTGGTTTTAAGTCATGGATCTGCTCCTTAGCTCACACAGGTCTTTAGGCAAGTCAGAGATGGTTGCTGTTCATATCTGTACAATGGAAATAAGAATACTTTCCACAAACGAGTATTTAACAGATGGTATGACGTCTGAATTATGGCATAGTATTTTGAAGAAGTATAGTATATAAATAATAGTAAATCACTATCAGCATATAAATGATTGTGTTAATTAGGATCTATTAGTGTCTTTGCACACATGACTAGACTAAGTGTGTTGGCCTTGTTTCATTAGAGCCAATGCCTTTACAGTGTGTCTGCATTTATCTCGGGCTCAACTTTCCTTTAGTTGATGCTCAGTTTAATTATTCACTTGGAAGGTGATTCTCTTCTCTAAATCTCTTTCTCTTTCCCCTCTCTTGTTGTTGAAGACAAAAGACACATAAGAAGATTTTTCTCTAGCTTCTCTGAACCCTCTGGTATCCTTGCACTAATCATTAAAATTAGTCATTATTTGTTCTATTTCTTATACTAAAAGGAGTCTAGAGCTCATTTATGATTAACACCTTGTATGAACCTCATTTCACTGTCAAATTTTAACCTTTTTAACACTATTTCGAAAGGCTCGATTATTATTTAACTAGCTCTTATTTTCCAATATTTATGTTGGTTAATTTCAAAATTACCTAAACAGAGAGATTCCTATGCAGCTATGGTTGTTTTATTAAAAGTTCAAGTATATCCTTTTTAACTAAGACTACTAAAAATTATTTTCTGTTGTATTTAAAAAGTGGCTTAATTTAATATTTTAATTAATACTTAATTTAATACTTAATTTAATACTTTAATACTGTGTCCAGTATTAGTGGCATGGAGATAAACCACACAGATATTTAAGTAAATCCAATAGATAACAGTCCACTGGGAAAGAAAGGGAAATAGACTATTATGATTTATGATACAGAAAAAGAATAAAAAAAAAACCCACAGCTCTGATTGGGCAAGTCTAGATGGGTTCAGGAAAGTTTTTCTAGAGGAAGAGACACCTGAGCTGGGTTTAGGAGGATGAACAAAAGGGAAAAAAAATTAAAAGATGAAGTGGAGATCTCTAGGCAAAGAAAACAATACAAATATGCAGAAAAATATTCATAAACGTTTACAGGAGATATGGAATATCAGAAAGCCATACACTTTGGATACCTCTCCCACCCCACCCACCAGCCTGTGCATCAGTATTGGCAAGAGTAAAAGAGGAAGCTGCAGCCCTCATTTCAGCATTTCCTGCTTAAGTCAATCACCAATGAAGCACATAACTCTCCCATATCTCACCTAATCTTACCTTTCTTCTGGGGCTTTTCCTCTTTCTTTAGAATTCATGGTCTATTACCATCAAAATGCTCTATATCTCTATACCTTCTCAGAGCATTCTTTCACTATCTTGCTCTTGAAGAAATCTGCTTCTCTCTGGAGGACATTGTTGTCCTGATTTTCACACAACCAGTGGCTCTTTTGTCTTAATATATGTAACCAATGCCTGTCACAGAATATTAATTATGATATATCTGTCTGGAGCATTAGGTCTAGATTATCAATCATTCTTTCTTGAAATGCTTTCTCTGCCCAATTTTGCCTTGGCTCACTGACTCTGTGACTCAGTCTTCTCTGCCAACTTCTTCTCAACTGCCCATCCTTTCATTATAAAGAATCCAGTTCCTTTTTATCCTTTAACTTTGAATTGATTCAAACCTGTCTTTTATAGCTATGTCTTTATAAAAAGTACAAAGAATTAACAGAATATACAGGGTTATCACAAAATGAACTTCACATACAAAAAATAAAACAGAAAACTAGAACTATCCCAACACGAGCCAAACTATGTTCTCACAACCAGGAAGATTGTGTTGTTAACAGGTCCATGCAGAGACAGTGATCACTGAGGGCAAGAGAGACAGACAAAATCTTCATGTCGCTATTCGATTTTCTGTGGCAACCACTCAGAGTTCATAACATGTTACATTAAACTCAACTAAAAAAAAAAATTTGGAGGTTAATAATGGCATTATACATTTTTACATATGCAAGAAAATTTCAACAATGAACATCTCTCTCAGAGAATATCAATGATGAAAATAGTTTATATTCGTATAGTGATTGTTCATACATTGAACAACACACTTCTCTAAACACTTAAGGAAACTATGCACTCGTCCATATATCACCCCACATAATCCTTAGTAGTTCTTAGACATAAGTATTCTTATTTCCATTCAATAGAAGAGATCAGCTCACATCTGTAACATAATTTCCACCCCATCCCATCCCATATAGAGAAGGAACCTGAGAAAACAGAGAACAGACAGGCTAACCAACTTGTGAAAAGCTACAAAATTTTCTCTGGCAACATTCTTGAATGTAATTAAGAACAAAGAATTTGAGGAAAATATGACATTAAGCATATGCATATTGATCCGACTATGACAGATGAGAATCCTAAGAAGCCAGAATAACCTACACTCATTATTTTAGTCACTATGCATTCACCCAGTATTTTTTGAAACTCTGCATTGTGTCAGGCACTGTTCTGGGTGATGAAGATATACAAACAACAAGACATAAAATTCTGTATAATAGAAATTATGTGCAATTAGGAAAGACAGGTAATATTTTAGATAGTACTGATTACACAACAAATTATTCCAAAACTTAGGGGCTTAAAAAAACAACTATTTATTAGCTTACATCTCTGCAGTTTGACAGCTTGGGTCAGGCCCAGCTGGTGGTTGTTTTCCAATCTCAATCTGGTTCACTAATATCAGCTGGGTTTGTTTGTGGATCTGGTGACCTGGTGGGTTGGGTGGGGCTACTGGTTTACGATGGCCCAGCCTAGGAGGGCCAAGGCAAATGGACATTGCTTCACCTGGTCTCTTATTGCAGTGGGCTAGGCTGTAATTGTTTACATGTTGGCAAGATTTCCAAAGCAGCATCACAGCAAAGACCCGTATTAAACACTCTAAAAGTCACTATTTATCTCGTGATTACTACCAACCGTTGGTCAAAACAAGCCAAAGTGTCAGTACATAAGAATCAGTGTATCAGAGGCTACCCGACGGTTGTTGATACAGGGAAATGTGAACAAATGAGAGAAACATTATTGCAACAACATATCATAGATAATAAGCATACAAATAAATAAAAATATACTTTCAGCTGAGAAATTCCAACCTGTCTATAATAGTTACCTCTTAACCACCCTAAATTGGTCCGGGATAAACTTGAAGTTATCGGAGATTTTACTAAATTTTGTAGGGCATTCTGTTTTCACAAATGCCCACACAGATTCTCACAGTTTTGCAACAACAGCAACAAAAAAAAAGAATAAAGAAAAAAAATAATATGCTATTTTATATGTATAAGATCTGCTTGTGAAGAGATCATTAAGCATGATTTTTAATCTTAACAACTAAAAGTATACCGGCAGATATGAAACTTAAATATACGATTGCAAAAAACATTGTAAGATTTGTTATGGTATAAACAAATCATCAGAATTATCAGTTTCACTGGAATTAGTTGAGCCTTTCCTGCTAAGTAGAAAAAAGTATTTAACCACACACTTATGAAATATAAAAGATCCTACTGTCTTTTAAAATGAAACACTTAAAGAAAGATGCTATGGGAAATCTTCCATTTCTTACCTTGTCACTGACATGAAACAGACATGGCAGTTGACATACACAGGGCCTGTTAGAAACGTCATGGACATTTTTCTTAAAAATTTTATCATTAATTCAAAAATTCCTCAAGCATAAATTATATATTTAAGAGTAGAAAGTGGAAAAGACTTTATTCTCTTTGTTCAATGAGTAGAGAAGCTTTATAATCTTCTTGTCTGTATCACTAATAAATGATGCTTCCTTTCCAACTCACTAAAAAGAATACTCCCATTTCGGGGATACACATAATAATGAAAAATACAAGGCACAGAATTCTTTTTACTCACATTGATAGAACATATATAAGAGATCTGACACCACCACCAGTGAAGCAGAACCTTCAGTTTAATTCATGCAACCACTGAACTAAAATATATATGTTGTTCTCTAAATAAGCAATGTTGAGAAAGTCTCTTAAGGTTCTAGGGACTGATCTTCCTGTTTTCTACAATGAGAGTGGTTATAATAGTCACAATATAATGTATGACTCGAGGAGGTACCAAGTCTCTTCTTTATTTTTTTTTTTAGATTTCTTTAGAAAGTATATCATATTCAATATTATTCTACTAAATATAAGCAAATAACATTGAGAATAAAAAAAAATCCCAGACACATAGTTCCTTTAAGGACTTTACACATTCCTGTGGAGAATCTCAAGAACTTAAGTTTTTAACAATAATACCAACATAAGGAAAGTGTCTACAAATTCCATTTATAAGAATATCATGTGGATGACAATATTCATTGAATTAATTATGTGAGGGAAATATGTGCGAAGAAATTTAAAATTAAGGCTTTGGTGTAAATGTTGTAGAAAATACAATACTACATTTTAAGTGCTAGTTAGTCTAGATGACCCAATATAATTTTCCCAGTAGCCTATATCAACGTATTATAAAAAGGGTACTGAGTTGAGATTTGGAAGATTTGAATTCTGACATAGCTCTGGTAATGATATATGCCATCAGGGAAATCATATCATGTCTATCAAACATATTCTTGATTTCTTTTGCTTCTCTTAGTGCTGATTTTCTTACTTGTACTTCTAAGAGAGACCTGTCATCCTGGCTGTGGAAAAATTATTTGACCGAAGTTTGCTTATTGTGCTTAAATTATTAACCCAGCTTAGAGGTAAACAAATGCACAAAGTCATGCAAATTTGAAAAAAAAAATATATATATATAGGCTTGCAATAATTCAACAAAGCTTGGAGTATTTGCTTAGCGTTCTTTGAAGTAATCAAAATCCCATACCTGTTTCTAGGGGAACAACTATCAAAGCCAGTTTTTTTTGCCCATCATTTCACTTAATGGAAATATAATATGCAATTGCCAATGTTTTTCCTCAGAATTTAAATATCAGAGGAATTCCTTCACCTACTGGGTTACTCATAGTCTTATTTTTCTTTTTCTCCATTCATACACTGAGCATCTAAAGGTGTGCGTTTCGTGTGTGTGTGTGTGTGTGTGTGTGCGCATATGAAAGAAAGAGAGACAACAAGCACTTCTCTCAATTGATTTTTTCAGTTTAATTTGAAGCAAAAAGATGGGCACTGCATAAAGCAAAAAGTACTATAAATTCCCGGATAATACTTTTTCCATTAATGATATTCCACTGGAGGTGCCACCTGTATGTGTATTGGGCGAATCTCCATCTGATTATACACACTGAAAGTAACATGTCTTAAGTCACCTCATAGCACCTTTCTAATTTAAATTGATAGCTCTTTTCTTTTTGCCCCTTTGTTTCACTTATTGTTTCCACAGTTCTTCACTGTATAGTTTTAATCAACTTTACTGAGAGATGAGTTCTGTAAAATAAGTGTACCCATTTTTAAGTATAAGGTTCAATTGTTTTTGACAGTTATAATCAACCATAGTCATAATCAAGACATAGAATATTTATTTGTATCACCATATATGCCTCTGATTGTTTGCAATCAATTTTATCTGACTCTGGTCTTGGGCAACCACTGATTTGACTTCAGTCACTACAAATTACTTTAGCATATTCTATAATTTGATATAAATGGAATTATACAGTTTTACTCTTATGTATCTAGCTTATTTCACACAGTATAACGTTTTTGAGATCCAATCATGTTGTTGCATGCACCCATATTTTGTTATTTTGTATTAATGAGAAATATCCCCTTCTTTGGGTATACCACAAGTTGCTTATCCATTTACCCGTTGATGGACATTTGTGCTGTTTTTAGTTCTAGGCTTTTAATAAAGCCACTAAGAAAATCCTTGAAAAAGTTTTTATGTAGACATGTTTTTAGTTCTGTAGAATAAATACCTCAAAAGAGATTTGCTGGGTAGTATGGGAAGTATATTTTTAAATAATAAGAAAGTGCTAAATTTTTTTCCAAAGTAGTTTTATCATTTTACATTCCCACTAGCAGCCATTCCAGATCCTTGTCAATGGGGATATTGTCATTTTTTTTTTAATTTTAGCCATTTTAGTAGGTGTATTTGTGTTTTCCTGACAGATAACAGTGCTGAGAAATCTTCAGATGTGTATGGCTATTTCTGTATTTTGTTTTGTAAAGCAGCTATATAGATTTTTTCCTTATTTTTTGAAATTACTTGTATTCTTATTACTTATTTGTGGTCTTTATATATTTACTATATATATATTTTAATATTCTGGATAGAAATACTTTGTCATATTTATAATTTATAAATAAACCCAATAATATGTATTTCAATAATTTTAATGTGTAGAATTATTTATATGTAATTTTTTCTTGAAGCATATAGCTTGCATTTTTCTTGAATATGTCTTGCACAGAGTAGAAATTTTTAATTTTTATGAATTCTAATTTATTAAGTTTTTTCTTTCATGTTCACTACTTACTATATCCTGGTTAAGAAATCTTTGTTCCCATCACGACCATGAAGATTTTCACTTAGGTTTACTATTGATTTCAAATTAATTTTGTGCATGGTTTAAGGTAAGGAAGAGGGTAATGTTTTTTCATATAGATGCTCAGTTGCTTCTATATCATTTGTTGAATAGATGACCATATACACTCTAAATTATTCTTGGTTATTTGTTGCAAACCAATTGACAGTGAATGTATGTATTTATTTATGGGTTCCCTATTTTATTCCATTGCTCTATATGTCTATCTTCACAAAGGCCACATGGTCTTGGTTACAGTGGCTCTATAGCAAACTTCAAAGACAGCTATCACAGTCCTTCAACTTTACTCTTTACAAAATCATTTCACCTACTCTATTTACTTTGTATTTTTATGTGAATTTTGGAATCAGCTTGTCAATTTCTTAAAACAAAGCCCGCTGAGATTTTGAAACCAAATCTATAGAATAAAACTAGAAAGACAGTGCTAGATCCATTATGAATCACTTCTTTACATCTGCTAAAAATTCCTCCAGTCTGGAGGTTGCTAAATCTTGAATAGACTCATTTGCCATTTAGAGTATGGTATGATGACTTGTAGCATGGCCCTGAGTGAGACTTCCCAGCTTGTTTTTCTTGTACTACTTATTATTTACATGAACTTGAGCAAGTTATTCAATCTCTGAATGCCTTCTTTTCCCTCTTGTCCAGTGAGGATAATAATAGTGACTACCTCATAGAGATGTGGTAAAGCTTAAATTCATAAATATTTTGTAAAGCACCTAGAGCCTGGCAATTAAGATGCATATGATTTTTTTTTCCTTTTTTTCTGCTACTGAAATCATTCCTGTATTCATTGCCATTCCCTCTGGGAAGGCCAAGAAAAAAAATATCAATTAGCAATAGTTTGCAAGATCAGATAATATTTTAAAACTTTTTAATGTAAACTAACACCACTGTAGATTCTATATCCTACCGGTGTATTTAAAAGTAGTTATAAAATATAAGAGTCTTCTCATACATGGGACTACGAATGGGGTTAATAATTCTGGAATGTGTACAATCACTATAAACACAGAATAAGACTCAAAATAGTTAAAATGATATTCCTTTGTGAAGAAGCGAGAAAACCAACCACCTATTTTTGAAATACATATTTATATTGGCTGGTGCCCTCACACCACCACCTGATCTTTTGTTTTCTTAGATTCAAACACCACATAATAAGAATGGAACATCTAGCAGGGAAGGAATTAAGCAAATTTAAGAAGCCAGAAAGGTTGATTCCATTCTGTAGTAAGAAGGATCTGTGAGCCTGCCACAGATCAGTAAATGGTACCTTAGGTCACATACATAGGCAGGCACCTAGCTCTTCTGGTTAAAGATTGCTTGTGCTGGATGTTATCACTGCTCCTTATTAAGAATCTAGGAGCCAGTTTTGGAACTGCATAACTTGTCTTTGGCTCTAGAAACAACATAAAAAGAACTTCATTTTTCTTTTCTCTTCGTTTTCCATTCCAGTTAGCTAAAGGGAAAAAGCACGCAGGTAGCTCTTATGTTTTTCTGTGTTTCTTAGATCTAGGGAGAATTTGTTCAGGAGGAGAAACATCTAATCATACATAATTCTGATTCATTAGAGAAAAAATGAGCTGAGAGTTGCCCCTAATCTTTAGCAGTGAAATGTTAAATAGCTTATTAACAGCAAAGCAGGTCAAACAATTTAGAAGTTCATTTGCAAGGCAAACAGGTAGCTGGTCTTTTGCGGCATTATGCATTTTTTGAAATCACGAGTTGACAAAGAAATGTGTCATCTATTATGATCTGAAAGAAAAAGGAAAGTACGAGATATAGTTGTCACATTCAGATACTGGAATATTTTTTATTAACAGCTTCTTTATATTAGGAGGTGTTCTCATTATGAATCTGCTTATCTGTGATGGCCACATAAATCAGATGAATGATAGAATAACTGTAAATATAATGAAAATTTCAGCTACAGCAGTAGGACATTTGTGATGTACACTCTGACATCACAGAACACAGTTGCCTGGTGTTTGTTAGCCATAGTAAAAGTAAGTTAATATAGAGGAAATAAACTTAGAGTAGGCTTAGAACCTAGGTTTATATTCCAAATTCATTCTTTGCTTTTTGAAGAAATTGGAAGCTTACATCCCATTTGTTGACATCTGGTTTCTATAATTTTAAGGTATAAATAATAAAGCTTTTTTTTCTCTCTGGTCACAGTATTATGTTAAAGTGTAAAGGAAATAATGTATGTAAAACAATTCTGTAATCCATTATAACACCAGAGGAGTTTACATCTTCAAGGATAGCATGATTATCCTTGGGGGTAAAATTATTAATATCTTTTTCCCAGAGTATGAGTCCAGTCCGCCAAAACCAATAGACTCACATGAAAATGGCAAGAGCTAGTTACTAATGGTCCGGCTGTCCAATATTATGGAAAGGAAAGAAGCCTGGCTCTATTGTAATGTTTGCTGTTGCCCTTGCTAACCTGCCAATAGCTGATCTCTGAAGCCAGAATGGAAGTATGTAAGTTATTTGAAATTTCAAATGGGCTAAAAGCGGTGCACATACCCATCATGTCAATTTGCATTTGGTGAAGCTACTTAGTAATTTTATTATTTCATCATTAATTATCTAGAGATAGCTTAATTATTCGCGACTCTGGGTTCCTTACATTTCCATTTGTGACACACAAGATTGTCAAGAGTCTCACACTATGTCTACTGTCACCAATGCTAGGCTGCTAGTTTGCAAGAATGTTTCCCTGGGGACTGTATAAAGCAGGGTTGTGTGTTTGTTCCTGTGTGTTTTTTTCTTCCAAATTAAATGTATTAGATTACATATGCTTGCATTTCATTATGAGATCATAAAAAGCAATATACTCCATAAATATTGACGCGATGCAGTACCTAAATTACATTTAGACTGTGCCGAAGACAACCACAAAGCGATGAAAAATTGTGTCTTAGGGTAACAGAGGTATTCAGAACAGAAAAATAACTTCCTTTGAATGTAGCCTGCCTGTCAATAACAGTAAACTTAATAAGAACATTTAATTTAAAAAAAGTATTGTCAAGTGTGGTCAAATTAAGATAAAATTATAAAACAATGATGCTAAAACTACAATCACACCATAAGCTTTTTTCAGTTCTTAAGTGAAACACTCTTAACCATAGTTGACCATTTATTAAGGTTTCTATATAACAGCCATTATTTTCAGTGGCTTACACAGAATATTTTATTTAATCTTCGCAATGAATTCATTATGCATTTATTTTGATTTGTTTTTTGTTTTGTTTTAATTTTGGACTGAAGACAAAAAGGATGAGGGAGAATAAAATAACTTGATTAATTTTAAGACCAAAAAGTAGTGCCTGAACTCTATCCAGGTCAAAACCATAGAACTGTATTGTTGTGTTACTGTACCATATGCTAAGGATTTCTTCTTGGCCTTGGAGGATAATCCCTGCCCTCTTCATGAAGGCCTGTGTAGGTTTCTCATCAATTTAGCTTATCGGAGAAGGTCCTATTGGAGGTGGCTCTTACCTCTCTGTGTTTGTGTCCTGTAAACTCCTGTAAGTAAGCTTCATTATAATGAGCTCATCCCCTTTTCTGAGTTAAATAACACCGCTTTGTCCTTATGAGCTGCCCTGTTACTCATCTAGCCGAGAGGAGATCAGAACTTGATTAGATATTTCTGAGTCTCCATTATTTTTATCAGAATTCACATTATTCATAGAACATTTATTTGTGTTTGTTATTCTCTTTTGCTCATGACACTAGTACTGTTTTCTAAATGTGAATTTTTCTGCTAAAACATAAAAAAACTTAAACTTTAAAAATTGAAATATGGGCTGGGCAGGTGGCCACGCCTGTAATCCTAGCACTCTGGGAGGCCGAGGCAGGTGGATTGTTTGAGCTCAGGAGTTCGAGACCAGCCTGAGCAAGAGCGAGATCCCATCTCTACCTAAAATAGAAAGAAATTAATTGGACTACTAAAAATATATAGAAAAAATAAGCCGGGCATGGTGGCGCATGCCTGTAGTCCCAGCTACTTGGGAGGCTAAGGCAGGAGGATCGCTTGAGCCCAGGAGTCTGAGGTTGCTGTGAGCTAGGTGATGCCACGGCACTCACTCTAGCCAGGGCAACAAAGTGAGACTCTGTCTCAAAAAAAAAAAAAAAAAATTGAAATATATTTTAAGTATCAAGAAAATTTTAATTCTCTTTCTGGATTTGGCAATTTAGATGGTTATTCAATACTTGAGAAGTTCACAAATGTTTGCAAGAAGAGTGGTCAGTCACTTTGTGGCAATCTGTAATCTGACACAATATCTAAAATGACATAAAACAAAAATATGATATTCAACAAAGAGTATAACGTCTATATCTTGATGACACTTTGTCATGTTTGCCTATGATTCATATCTATCTTAGAAGATAGAAAAGTAACTATTCTTACAATTTTAGAAATATTCTGCAAATGGGAAAATTTGAACAATTTTTCAAATTAGTTTCATTTTTCAAATGAAGTCAAAGTAACTAAAACTGTGTCGAGAAATAGCTGTTCCTATTTTTTAAATTAAAGTCTGATGATTAGAAAGTACTCTTACACAATATATAAAAGTCCATAGTCTGCTATTAATATAGAAATTGTAATGTATAATTTTACTTTTAGAAGAATTATGCAAAATCATAGTCTACATTCATTTACTTATGCCAAATGTTTGAAAAACAATCTTATGGCCCTCATGATTTCAGAAAGTTTATCTGCCTGCCTAAACATAATGAGAAGTATTCCTTTCCCTGTCTCTACCTACACTTTAAACATAGGTATTATGTGAATTTATTTTCTTTTCATGTTGGTCTGTATGGTTTCGAAGGAAGTGCGGAGATTTGGATTTGAGCAACTATCATTATTCAATGAAACAAAAAGTGACATTATATTTCTTTCAAATTTGGTTTTCCTAACCCCATATTTCCATACACAAGCACAGAATGTGTTCCAATATGCTATTTTTCTTAATATTTGAGTTATAATTTGATTTATAAGGAGTCAGTTTTGAAAAAATAAAGAATATTATGGCTGCATAGAAAAACAAATAGGTTTCACATCACTCCCCATCAAAATAAAGTCTATACACAAAGTGAATTAGCAATTAGAGAAATATGAACATAGTGTATATTACTTTTGTTTAATTCGCATTGCTTTTATAGATATAACCCAAATATCTTTTCCTTAGGCTGTGACTTGTTAGTAAAATAAATATTTTGTAAAAGTTAACTGCGAATTAAATGCAGTTGTATGAAAAATTCAAATGACATGGGAAAGCTAATTTCTAGTCTTAAAAAAAGTGTGTGTGTGTGTGTGTGTGTGTGTGTGTGTGTGTGAAAAGTATGGTAACCTTCATATAACTAAGATCAAGGTTGTGTGGTGCTTACTTTTAAGGCTATTACATATTATTAAAAACCTAAGGGATGAATTCTAATTCAGGGTCTCAAACACAGTCTGCATCACCACTAACAGTTCCTGAATATCTGGACTCATTATTTTACTTGGAAAAATAACTGTGTTATCTTCACCCTGGCTATGAAGTTAGATGAGTGAGGTCATCTGCTCTTACCTGGAAGAATCATGCTGGGAAGACAGAGATCTGGGATGTTTGCTAGAGTCTAACATCCTCTCTGCTACCCATGATAGACATTATTTAGCTATGGATTCTGTCATCATTTTGTAAGAGCAGTCCTGGCAGCTGCTTAAAATCTGATGAAATGTCAAAGACTAAAGCACCAAGAAGCACTCTGAATAGAAAGCAGAGTTTGACAAAATTGCTGAGTCCACTAATAAGTTGACATAAGCAACAGCGTAAATTCCCTATTTTCCTTCGCTGGTCTCTAATATCAACTATGGCTGTTTCTTGGTGTGTCCTCCGGCTTCAAGTTGTACCTGTTCCCACAGACTAGGCTGTTTGGAATCATTTACACAGACATGCTAAATCATAAGCTATGCTTGATTTCTAATAAAGCTATGGTATTTACAGCTCATTATTTTAACAAAACATTTTTCAAAATTACCCTAGAGTAGTGTTATGATCAACCTGTATAAAAGTAAGCGACCTCACACTCCTAGAAGGAGGTGTTGTTTTCTGCAGGGCATGGACTGCTCTCTTCACCTTGATTCACAGTGAGTTTCTGTTCTATAAGGCTGCCTTTCCTCCAAAGGTAGGTGTTGAGCAAAGTATTTTCTCTTGTTAATGACTCAACACAGATATCTAGGGCACTTGGCAAAGATTTCTAATTTCTCATTTCATTTCGTTTTCTCTAGACCTTGCCTCCCATCAATGTTCACCATGTTTGACAGTACAACCACAGAAATAAGTCCTGGAATAGGCACTGACTCTCCCCTAGTACCCCAAGGCTAATAGATAGTCCGGCTCATAAATGTGACCCAGCATTATACTTGGATAGATATTCCAATGGAATTTTTTTATAGAGAGTAAAAAGTTGCATGGTTAAAGCTGGGATTCAGTGAGACACTGTTTTTAACTAAAACAGAGAATTGTAATCTGCTAATTTGTGCTCACTGAATGTCTAATTTATTTATTCATCAAAGGTTTTTGATAAGTTACTATATACAAGATATTCTTCTAGTTGCTAAAGATACAACAATGAGCAAAACAGACAAAAATCCCTGCCCACATAGACCTATATAAATGCTTTCCTACTAAATAACCCTGAAATCTTAGAAACTTAAATTAAGAAAAGTTTATTTATGGCAAAAGTTTATTATAAGTTGGCCAAGACCAATGGTACAACCACTGCGATTTCTGCCAGTCCAGAGGTGGGCAGGAGAAAAGAGACTCTGAAGGACTTTATACCAGTAATCTAATACTCCGGAACAGAAATGATATGCATTTCTAATTTTTTTTAATTTTTAATTATTATGGATACATAGTAGTCATACATATTTACAGGGTGCATGTGATGTTTTGATAGGTATATAATGTGAATTAATGAAATCCGGGTAATTGGGATATTGCTTATACCTCATTTGCCAGAACTAATCACCTGGTCCCACCCAAACAAAGTGACCAGGAAGTGTGATCCCCCCAGATACCCAGGAGACAGAGAGGTGGATCTTTATTGCGAACAGCACAAAATACACACATAGGCATGAGCATACAATAAGAAATCAAATAAACAGAATATATAGATTATTTAGGAGTTATGAAGTAAAATAAGACAGAAGAGTTGAAGAGCATGTTTAGCTTCAGGGTTTGCAGTCGTAAAACGGTAAATTACGGAAGGTCTAGCTGAGATGTTGACGCTAAAGATAGGAAGTAGGTTAAACAGTAAGACAGAAGGTCATTTCAGGGAAGAGAGTTCTAGAAAGAAGGTAGAAAAAGCACAAAGTTCTTAAGGTAGAGGTCTGTGTCCTGTGTTCCTGGAATAGCAAAGAGGATAGTGTTGTTGGAGTGGAACGCGCTGCGAGAGTGTAGAAGAAAACTAAATTGAAGATGTGACAATAAAGCACATTACTTCAAGCCATTTCAAAGGTTTGAGCAGAAAGGCAAAGTGCACTTTCCTGTAGTTTAACAGTATCTTCCTGGTTATTGCACTGACCATGACGACGTAGGGACTGTGGTAGAAATAAGATGACTAATTAGGAGGTTTTCATCCAGGCAAGTGACAATACAGGCTTGAGCCAGATTGGTACTAATGAACCAAGTGAGATGGTTGTGATCTGTTTATATCACCATACACTGCCCATCACCAACATAGTGTGGTGATGGGTAGTGTATGGAGAGTGAGAAAGAAAGAAGTCCAAAATGAAGTTTTTTATCCCTGGAAAATAAAGCTCTAACGTGTCCTGTAAGCGCTGAGTCTAAATATATACATATACACACAGTGACCTGGCCCTGTATTTCCACCACCCTCACTGCTACCACTCTTGTGCACGTAACCATCATCTCTCCAGAACTACTGCTACTGGTTTAACTTTGCACTCTTCCACTGACTCAATCCACCAGTGACCTTTTTGCAAAACAAAACATTGTCCATCTCAGAGAGCAAAGTTCCAAGTCCCTGCTTTGGATTTCAAAGGCCCTGCTTCACGTTGTCCTTGGAGACCGCCTGATGCCATTTATAATGAATCTTCTCCTTCGCTCACCGTCTTGCAGTCAGCCAGCATTTTTCCTTTTTGAACATAACAAATAGTCCTGTTCCAGGACCTTTCCCTTGCTATTTTCTGCACCTGGGTCAGCCTTTCCCTCAGGTTTCCTCTCAAACTTCCTCTCAGTAAAAGACGTTTCTGAACAGTCCATCTCTAATGCCCTCTCCTCTCTTATTCACGCTACTCTCTTTCACTTTATTCCTCTTTATTTTACTTGTAGCACATGGGCTGACATCATGCAACATATGTATTTGAATAGATGCCATTTTTGTATGTTTTCCTTCAATAATTTTACAAATTTATGAGAACAGAGAATTATCTGACTTGCTTATGCATCTATCCCCTGATTTGGTGCCTGAATTAAGTATCTGACGTCGAGTGAGAACTCAAGATGGATTGGTGTTGAGTGAGAGAATAAATGAATGAATGAAATACAGCTGGGCATAATTGCCATCTCCTATAGGTGCTCCACTTTTTGAAGTTTAAATATGTTAAGCAAAAATCTGGTGAACTGCCAGAAACTAGAGATGTTGTAATGGACCCAGCACCACGAATTGAAAGGGGAGAAAGATTCAATTACTGATACTGTTAATATCTTGACAAAAGCAATTGAGTTCTACTGACATTCTGAAACAATTTATGGAGTTCAAATATTGTCGTTTAGAAAATGGAATAGGCATAAAGAAAAACCCATAACATATAAGGATTAAGGAATATTTACCTATTTTCTCCATGAATATATGTGTTTGGGTCATGCTGTTAGTTTTTAGGAACGAATATGGGAAGTAAAAATTTTTCCAGAATATAATCCTAGGAGAAAACTTAATGAACACTTTGGAAAGTAAAATTGAAGCCTGCAGGCCTTATTAATTGTAAACAACATTTTAAATGGAATTTAAATCATTCAATAGGTATGACAACTTTTATTAATACGACCCTATACATTGAGTCAGAATATTGAACATTATGGTCTGCTTTGCCAAAAAGTTCCCCAAGGGACTTTGGCACTTGTAGCCATATCAGCTATATAAGTACAACCAGATGGTTAAAACCATGAAGCCTAGTTATTTGATCCTTTATTTTAGGCTACACAAAGAGTTGAATTTTTAAATGACTTTTAAAAAAGTATGCCATTACTAAATAACTGTATCATATACTAAAGAATGCTTTACGTTTTAAAATATATTTTTATAAGTGCATTGCAGATTTTAAAACAATAGCTGCATGAAAAGTTGTAAAGGCTAGAGTATTGATTAGGACATTTTGGAAACAATTATCTGAACACCGATATTGGAAATAATTCCAGATGACAATTGAGAATAAATAATATATTTGATAGAAGGAGCAACTTTGACATGATATGCTTTATCAATATCAGCATGGACCAGTGACTACCAAAATTAGAGTTTCTCAAGTAACATTTAAGTTGGCTTAACAATTTTATTATATTGAGTACGATATTAAAATTCTACTTAGAGAATGAAGTCTGATTTACCATTATTTTAGAGACAAGATCACAAGGAGTCAAGGTGAGAGCAAACAGTAGAACAAATAATAAATTTCTAGTTAGTGATTTAATACACTTTAAAAGGATACTGTCAAAGATGACAGAACTCAAATCGAACCCACCCTGTAAATAAATGGTTGTGTTTGGCTCCTTTAGTGCTGGTAGAAGGTTATTCACTCAGGATCCTAGCATTTGCAACCCAATGAAAAATACCTTATTGTTGACAGAGAGGCTTAGGCATGAAGAAGTTGTGACAAAAATGGTGACTTTTTCTCTTGTATTCAGATGGTAACTCATGTCCCCAGTGAGTGTAAAACTAAGTGCATGAGGATTTTCAAATTCTATGAAAGTCATCTGTCCTGTGTTAAACGATGTTATTGCATAAAGCAATCCATTTATCTGTCTGTCCATCTATCATCTGTGTAACTCTATGCTTTCTACATGCTAGCCTCTGAGATATTTTATATTCTCAGTATCCAGTTTCAGAGAGAAATTAAATATCTTGCTCAAGGACACCAACTTGGCAATTGTAATCTTATCTGAACCCATGTTTGTCCGATTCAAATATTCACATTCTTTCCCTTGTAAAATGCAGCCTCTCAAAGCAGAGATTTAAGTAAACTTAACAAGCATTTGGGTGATAAGCAGCCTATAGAAATCTGTTTTCGTCTTTGTATTTGATCTCTTTTCTTTGCAATAGCTCAATACTCTGGAAATAGATATACTAAAGAAAAGTCAAATACTAAGGTAAGTCTGTGGTAATAATGGCACTTGTGCTTTCATTATTAAATACAAAAGAGGGAGCGGATTATGAATACGTGAGAAACACTCATGTGTATTGATCTGTTTTTTCTGCTTGCCACACATCGCTTCCCTATTCCCACTCCCTCACCTACTCCTTCCAGAAAAACACTACAAAATATTTATGAGAAGTCTATAATTTCAGGGTTTCCTAAATGTTAAGAATTAAATGTTAAGAATGCTACCAGTCAATAATTTTGTAGTTACTCTGTAGTTTTATAATCTCAAATTACTAGTATTAATTTCATTTATATTCATAAACTCTAAGGACTTTCAAATTCATATTTGATTTATATTCTATATTTGTGCCAATGATACTAAGAAACAGTCCTATAGAAAATATTACTTGCAAGATATTTTTATTCAGTTGAACCCATGACCGATCGCATTTTGTTCAGTAAGAATAGAGAGTATCTAAATACATTTGTGTTTCTTGCTTGTTCCTTGACATTGAACTTAGTTTGTATCACTAGGCATGTGTTTCTTTTCAAAATGAGGGCAGCATTTCAATTGCTATTTATTTGTGCCAAATCCTGGCTAAACTATTTAATTCACACGATCCTGAAGAAATGGTAGCTGTGGGCTTTGTTTGTTCTTGTTCCGGTAAATCACAGGACAGAACAGGTTTTAGGGCACTGTTCGAATCCATCCCTCAGGCCTCTCTTAACAAATGAGTGTCACTCAGAAATGCTGTCGATGATGACTTCTTGATTTCAGGCTCACTTTTAGAGGGCTAGTAAAGTGACCTATGGCCTTTCTTGCAGTTGGTCCCAGGAAGATGGGAAATAGTAATTATAGTGTAATAAAGAACACAGGGATTCTATTTAAATGGCAGAATTTGCATTTAAATGGAAATTTCAAAATGAAAACATGTAAAAGCTTGATAGATAACAATATTTAGTATACAGTGCATGCCAGCAGTTAGAAGCACACTTAATCGCATGTCAAGGGGGATGTGCAGAGGTAGGATTTTGTGCATGTCCAAAGGGCAGGGGCAGAGTTTTTGAGTGAGGTTGAAAAGGAAAAGGTAAAATTAGCCATAGATGTGACACATTTCATTGAATTGAATTAATAAGCATATTATGGTTTTTTAAAAGTGTAGGGAATGAATTCCTGGGGGCCATCTAATCGTATGACCTACAGCTAGTGAAAAGACTAATTGATTAACACTTAGGGAATGTAATGGAATTTAACTCTATAAACTGTTCACAGTAATTCTACATTAATCCATTAATTGAAATTATTTATTTTTATCCTGGATAGGGAATTAAGGTATACACAAGTTTAAATACATTTGACGATTAGAAGGTATTTTTAAACTGTCGTGAAATCTATCATGAAAATGATTTCCTTATTTTAAATAAAGGAGACCCTAATAAAGATATCTCTGCAGGATGGAAGAAGGTAAATGAGCTCACTTCCCTGAAATTCAGCAAATAACATGATGAAAGAGAGATTATGTTTAAGTTATGTAAGTTACTTTGAAAGTGCTTTCCTTTGCTTAGGTAGCGATATTGTTAAATAAGGCAACTAATTAGTAATACTAAATTCCCGTCCCATCAAAAGGGTTCTTTTCTTTGCATCCATGCTATTTGTACCACCATTATTCAACATGCTACTGGAGTAGCTACTACAATCAATCAGACAAGAGAAAGAAATAATGGGCATGTGAATTAGAAAGGAAGAATTCAAATTGTCCTTGTTTGCAGATAATATGATCTTATATCTAGAGAAATCTAAAGATTTAATGGAAAAACTTTTACAACTCATAAATTCAGTAAAGTTGTAATACAAACATAAAAAAATTTGTAGCATTTCTATATGCCAACAGAAAAAAATCTGAAAAAGAAACCAAGAATGTAACCACCTTTATAATACCTACAAATAAAATAAAATACCTAGGAATTAACTTAACCAAAGAAGAGAAAGATCTGTACAATGAAAACCATAAAATATTGATCAAAGAAATGAAGAGAACTCAAAAAAACAGAAATATATTCCATGTTCCTGGATTGAAAGAATAAAGATTGTTAATATGTCCATACTACCCAAAGCAAATAGAAATGGAAAAAATAATCCTAAAATTTATATGGAACCACAAAATCCCCAGAATAGCCAAATCCTTCCTGAGGCAAAAGAATAAAATTGGAGGAATCACATCATCTCACTTCAAATTATACTACAGATCTGTAGCAACCAAAACAGGATGATACTGGCATAAAAAGAGATACATAAATTAATGGAACGGAATAGAAAATTCAGAAATATACTCACACATCTATAGTGAACTTATTTTTGGCAAAGATGCCAAGAACACATAGTGGAAAAAGGACAATCTCTTCAGTAAATGGTGCTGGGAAAAAAAGATATTTATATTCAGAGGAATGAAACTAGACCCTTATGTCTCGCTATAGAAAATTTGAATTAAAATGGATTAAGGGCTTAAATCTAAGACCTGAAACTATGAAACTATTAAAAGAAAACTTTGGGAAAATACACCAGGACATTGCTCTGGGGAATAATTTCTTAAGTAATAACACAAAAGCACAGGCAACCAAAGCAAAATTGGACAAATGGTATCACATCAAGCTAAAAAGTTTATGTACAGTAAAGAAAGCAATCGACAAAGTTAAGAGAAAACCCATAGAATAGGGTTTGTATTTGCAAACTACACATCTGACAAGGGATTTATGACTGGAACATATAAGTTCCTCAATCAACTCAATAGGGAAAAAAAATCAAATAATCCAATTAAAACATGGAAAAAAGATCTGAACAGAAATTTGTTAAAAGAAAATATACAAATGGCCAACAGGTATACAAAAAAATGTTGAACATCATTAGTCATTAGAGAAATACGAATCAAAACTACAAAATATCATCTCACCACAGTTAAAATGGCTTTTGCAAAAAAGGCCGTAACAAGTGCTGGTGAGGATGTGGAGAAAGAAGAACCCTTGCACACTATTGGTTGGAATGTAAATTAGTGCAACCACGATGGAGAATGGTGTGGGGGTTCCACAAAAAACTAAAAATAGAAATACCATACGACCCAGAAGTCCACTGCTAGTTATATATCCAAGAAAAGGAAAAGGAACTCAGTATATCAAAAAGATATCGGCATTTCCATGTTTATTACAACACTATTCACGATAGCCAAGATTTGAAATCAACCTAAGTGTTCATTAACAGATCAATCAATAAAGAAAATATGTTACATGTACAGAATGGAATATTATTCATCCATAAAGAAGAACAAAATCCTGTTATTTGCAACAACGTGGATGGAACTGGTGAACGTTAAGTTAAATAAATCAAACACTGAACGACAAATCTTGTGTGTTTTCACTCATGTGTTGTAGCTAAATATTGAATCAACTGATGTCATGGAGACAAAGAGTAGCACGATGGTTACCACAGTTTGGGAAGGGTAGTGGAGAGGGGCTATAAAGTGAGATGGTTAATGGGTGCAAAAGTTTCCAGTGGAATTTGGGGAAACAATCAATACTGAAGAAAGTAGTTTCAATAAATTTTTTATGTTTAAAAAACAAGATTATTGAGGATTAAAGAGGAAAGATAGATATGGATCATATTATTAAATCATTCTGTATTCAAAGCAGAGAAAATTATAGTACGAAGAAGTACAGAGAATGGTAGATTATGTGGTACTTTCAACAAGGAAACAGTCCTGACCAAACATAGTAGATGAGAAGGTGAGGAGTAGATGAATGAAGAGGCTAAGAGTACAGGAGAGAGAAGAAATCACATACTGGATTATAGGATATCTGCAAAAATCATATATCTCTGGCCCACTATATACGCTTTTTCTTCTGCCAAGAATAACTTCCACTCCCTTGCAACTAATTTCGTCATTTACTGAGTGTCTGATGTGCAAATATTTTATAATCCAGTATGTTTTGGTGTTCTGTAATCTGAGTTGACATGTAGTAATATTACTAGATTCAAAAAGGTATAATATTAAGAAATATTATTTACTCTTAGTTTCAATTTTATGTGCTTTTGACCTTTTATAGTTGATATTTTTAGCCATTATTAAAACTAAGTTACATTAGTTTTATTAATCTTGCTTTTATAATCCATGGGTAAATATAATTACAGTTACCACATAGCAAATGGTTACTCATTTCTAGGCAAATATTGACTCATTCAATCATCACACTGTGTTCATCAGGCTTTTACACATTTGTTTTTGAGGAAATTGATGCACAAAAAAGTTGTTACATTCCTGAATGGAATAGAGTCCTCATTCATATTTGCTACAGCACGCTGCCCCATGGGCTCAATTTACACACATTTATATGGTTTCCAAAAGTGAATGAGAGAGAGAATACATCGACATGTTTTAGAGTAGTATCTCGGGATCTTCGCTTTGTTGTCTTGCTATGAACTTTAGGAAGTTTTATAAAAATATAACATAAGGGAAATAAAAGTGAATATAAAGGAAGTGTGTGTATGTGTGTGTGTGTGTGTGTGTGTGTGTGTGTACATGTGCACTCATCTTTGCTGCTCCTTACCCCTCCAATGAACCTCAAGTTCAGACATTAATTCTAGAAATCAAAATTGTACGGCACTTTAATATTCTCAGGTAACTGAACTATGAACTCTATGAAATAGTCAAGGTATTACAAGAGAAACTTATAAAGGACACGCCAGCCAATTTTTGACATATATAATGTGAAGGACCCTGGTACAACCGTGTCTCAGCAGTAGCCGAAAGGTTAATGGAACTGGGATTTGTGTAGACATGACTGATTCTCCTGCTGCAGGAAGAGAAGGAGGGGGGAAGAAGCTGATTTGGACAAAGACCTTTAATGTCGTTGGCATCTGCATCTTCCTTGTTTAAGGGCAGAAAAGCACCACTCTCTTCTCTACTAAATCACTCCTATCTCTTAGAGGCATCCAACGCTTGTCAAAGAAAACATTGTTCAGTCAAGAATAAGCTAAGAGGCTAGATGAAAGGGTCAATGTGAGAAGAGCAAAAACAAACAGTGTGAATCAAGCAACTCGGAGTAGCATTTCTGTTTTGAAGTTAGTGTCTCACTGCTATAAAACCTTAATATTTGAAGGCATGACTCCTGGTTCTTGAATATTATATAAAAAGATGATTTTCGGGGTGCATCTCTGCCATCAACCCCCTAAAGAATGTACTTAAAACTTCATTCTAGATATTATAGAGATGACACCCTACAGCAGTTTGCTACTGAAGGAAGTTACTTCTTTTTTCCCATATATGAAAAAAACAATTTTTTTTCCAGCTTTCTATTAAGAAATCTTTGTTTCTGCCTTTTGGCTCCTTGTTGAAATATAATTGTTAGCTCATGATCTCGCTCACAGGGCAATGTGACCACAGCTATGAGAGATAATCAAGCCAGATTTCAGACCATTCATTCCGCACAGCATTTTTTAAAAACCTGTTACAGAATCATATGCACATTATAATGTTTAGAGAAATTATTTTACTCTATTCTATACTTCATAATTTTATAGTTGATTTTGTTTTCCTTTTGAAGTTAAAAAGTAAACATACCAAGGGAGGAAAAGGCTGAAAATCAATAGCACTGTATTCCATTTTTTATTGTTATGATTTTTAAGGTTCTTTTATTTACAAGTATTTTATATAGAAAGCTTACAAATGTTCCTTCTATTTTTCACTAATCAACTTCATTCATTTATGATTTAGTGTATATGCTCTCATCTTTTAGAAACAGATAAGCCAAAAATATTTCTGTATTTAAATAACTTAAATATATTACAGATGATAAACTAGGACAATTGGTTACAGATTAAAATAAAATAAATGGATATTGATGTTGAGTGCCATCTTCATTGCAGTGTGTTTTGGCAAAGATGTTTAAGATAAGTAAAATAAATAAACCAAAACTGTAGGTCTGCTAGTATGTCCCAAATTTTGAGTAATTGTTAGCACCTGACAGCCCCTCTTCACCTTTCTGTGCAGAATAAAAAATAAATTAGAGACAGAAAATATTGATTCTTCATTCCTGCTGCAGTTAATATTTGCTCTACTGAGGACACCACATTTACTTAATATGCTCAAACTAGAAAAAGGAAAAGCAGAAAAATACATTTATAATATTGACATGAATGTTAATGTAGTCTGGATCTATAAACCTAGACACAGCAAAAATAAGTCACATAGATAAAAGAATATGAGATGGCAAGAATTTCTAATTTTACATAGCTCACTCCCCTTGCTAAAGCCAAAGAAAAAGAAGCTCTTAAGTGAGAGGTGCCTGGGCCAGTATCTTAAACAAGGAGTCAGCAAACATTTTCTGGAAAGGGTAATATTAGTAATTATTTTAGGTGTTTTGGCCATTTGGATTCTGTTACAACTACCTACCTTTGCTGTTTGGGTAAAGAAGCAGTCATAGAAAATGTGCAAACACAAGAGGGTGAGTGTTTTCTAACAAAATTTTCTTTATAGGCAGTGAACTGGATTTGGCCCATGGGCCATAATTTTCCCCTGTCCCAGACTTGTGAAGTAGTAAATTATTAAACTAAGGAACGAGAACTCAGACTTCAGCTGTAAGAGCTCTGCAACATCTATTCTGAGACACTGCTCTTTTCCACTTACATTTGTACTAGACACCCTTAATATGGAAAAACAATCCTTTCAGAGAATGATCCTAAACATTTAAAATGCTCATTGATGTGTAAGCAATGAGAAAGTTCATTTGATATGCAGAGATTGGATATCAGGGAAAATAATTAATCTTCAAAGAATGTTAGATTCACTCATTGATAAGAGATTCTATAACTTGCATTCCAAATTGATGCCTCAAAATAGTACCTGCCTTACATTTTCAGCGTCACTAATGAACGATGACAATTGCAAGCGCTAAATTTATGAGCATCACCGAAGTTTTCTTAGAGGGAGGAAACAATGACAACTTACTGCTTTTGAGGAGTAGAGACACTACAATAACACACAATAAACTTGGGTGTGCTAGGCCAATTCTTCTGATATATTGTTCATTTTGTTCTTTCTGGAGACAAGATATACAATTATAAATCTTTTCTGAACTGTTATAGTTATATAGATCAATGAAAAGTTTACCACAGCAAAGATTACTTAAAGTTCAGGTGACGTATAACCTGTGATACCATCAATTATGGCTTTCCTCTACTTAAAAGCTATTTTATAAAGAGTGGCATCATGAATAAATACTTGTCACAATCATATAAATATGCTTTTTTGAAAACTAAAATATAATATAAGATATTATATGATAAAATGTCCCATCCGTCCAGGAAAAAGGAAAACAATAAGTGCTATTATTCATTAAATCTACTAATATTTGAGGAGTACTTATTATGAGTTCAGCAATGAGCTAACTGTCGAAGAAACAATGAAATAAGAGGTCGACATCGTTCCTTCCCTCATGAACTTTTAACTGGAAAAAAATCCTTAACACCATTATATTTGTAAAATGATTATCAGTTATGATAGACACTATAAAGGAAAAAAAATAAAATAGTTTTGAGAACAGTTCCTATGTTTAAGTGACCTTAATCTTGAAAGATAAGATGATTATATCCATTCTCAAAGTGAGGAAAAGATAATTAGAGGCAGAGAAAATAAACTTAACAAAGTCCATGTATAGAATCCTGAAGGAAATAGTGTGGCATATTTAAGGGACAAAATTAAGATTACTCTGCCTGAGGCATTGAGGAGATGAAGAGAAGATGAGTTTGCTAGAGATTAGATATGCAGTGCTGAATTTTATAAATTACATTAAAGAACATTTTAGGACCACACGTGCTATTGTGAAAGAAATGAATTGTGGACATAGGAACAAAAAGGAACCATAAGAAGTGTTTAGTAACAGCTTGAAACGGTCTGGGTTAGAGATAAGTAGACCTGAGCTATATTTTTGGAAGCAGAAGGAGCAGGACTTCTGATGAATGGACTATAGGAGTTACAGAGAGGGGAGAATCAGAACTGAGTGCCAGGTTTTAGATTTGAAGAGTGAATCTCATTGACTGGTATAAGCAGAATAGGAGATAAAGAGCGTTGTAAAGCACAACAAGCAGTACAATTTGGAGAAACCACATCAATTTAGAAAGAGATGTGGGGCTGGAGATTTGAGAATCACTTTCACTATACTTTAAGTACTGGTGTGAATTAGATTTCCGGAGAGAAATAAGGGTGTGGGGGGGAACTTTTTTGAAAGCAAAAATATATTAGACATCATTTAGAAGCAGTCAGAAAGGATATTACAAGAACAGAAGAAAAAAAAAAAAGCCACACAATCCAAGTGTATATTTTAAGAGGGAAAAAAACAGTCAATAGTGCTAAATGTTGTTGAAGGTTTAAGGAAATTGGGGGCAAGGAAGTGTCTGCTAGATATGGCAACAGACAGTTTATTGGTGACCTCAAAAAAAATTAGTTTCAGTAGAGTAGCACTGACAAATCCAGAGTAAAGTAAATAGAAGATAAATTGGATACTCTCAGTTAAACATGGCAGATGGAATGCACACATTTATTTTAGTCCTCTTGGAAATACCACTAAATGGGAGTAATGTATTTAAAAAGCCATAAACTCCAAATGACAATCTGAAGAAGACATGAAATAACAATAAAATATTGAAAATGAAAGGAAATAGATGAATGTAATTATGTTAGCACACTGGATAATGTTGAAACTTTAGCTGAGCAGCCTAGATGAAAAATCTTCAGATTCTCATGTTTATAGATCTTCATATAAGAAAGGCAGCTTGTCACCTCATCACCTTACAGAGAATCCCTTCAAACAACAATCCCTATACATTACATGCACGCAAAGACCCCAATCTGTTTCATAAAGTTGCATTTTCATATATGGATGAACCCACAAGCATCCCCAAAATCTTGGCAAAAATCTTTAAAATGGAAGACCAATGATAAACAAGATGAAACAATAACAAAAACAATAACTAGAACCAAAAGTCAGTGATTAAAATAACCATTACATATATTTTGCATATAATTAATAATATTATTAATAAACATTTAGAAAATACCTAAAAGCTTTTGCAACTCAAATGTTCAAAAAGTAAATGTATCACTGGTATCAGTATTGTGCTGTAGAAAGCTGTGCCAGCTTCTAAGAGACACTTTTTAATTCTTCATGAAATTTTGTTAGCTACGATTAAACATTATAGACTTACTGTTAGATAAATTATACTTTAAAAGACAAAAGATATTAAAAATTATCATTTCCTAATTATATTAGTACATTTTTACTATTATTTATGCACTTGATGTTATTTACATCTATTGTCTCAGTAGAGAGGAAATGTTATTAATAATAAGCTATAACACATCAACTTTCACCTCCCCATTCAGTGATCTCAGGTTGTAGCTTGAAATTGGCCACAGTGGGAATATTTATTTCATGGAAATTGACAAAACCTATAAATCTTACCATGATTTATTGTTTTGTGAAATGTGCAGATTCTTTTAAAAGATACACAAAATGTTAAAAATGTAGATTGCACTTAAGATTTATAATGATTTTACATGAATAGCATGAAAAATTGAGGAACTTTTCTTCCAGTATTTCCAAAGAATTACCCAATTCAATAACGAAGTAGCTCATACCATTGATGAATGAGTAAGGTTTCCAGAATATGTTTTCGTTGTTTTACTTTTGTATTACTTATTAAAGTAAATGACTGTAGCAACCAATCTTCATATTAAAACAACATTTTGGGATTTGCAACCATAAGTTGGATACAGGTAAATGAATTCTAAAAACAAAACAAAATAAATGAATGTATTCTATGAAAATCTATTGCTATTTGGAATTTAAACTTAAGAGTGTTACATAATTTACTATTTGTAAGGTGTATGATACAAATCCTTTATATCAACAAATATTATATCAAACATATATGCACATCTACATATATACATTTTGCCAGACAAATGACTGTTGAATATTTACCAACATGGCACTATTCAGTATAAAAATATTCCTACAAAAGTCTACAAACAGAATTGATTGGGAGAGGAAGGGAACAGAGATAGAAAATTTTTGAAAAAATATACAAAAAATCAATGCTCAATCCTGGAGATTTAATATCTAATCATGAGATTTCTAGAAAGACAGAAAGGAAAAACTGTGGGGTAGTAGGTTATTAAAAAATAACAGAGGACTATCTCTTATAATTAAACACACTCATTTAGAACCCAATAAGAAGAATTTTAAAAGATACACACCAAAGCACATAACCAAGAAACGACACTACACTGGGATAAAGAGCAGTTCTTAAAAAGCTTCCATAGAGAGGAAAGAATAACTAAAAGATCACAATAAAAAGGAATTGAAATCAAAGTTATGTTAAGTTCTGAAGATAAGTACAAGGAATAATAATTTTTTTTAAAATGCCCTTGAAATTCTGAGGGAGTTTAGAACTCTACATTGGCCAAATTATCCATTGAATTTCAAGAAAATATAAAGAAACATTATTAAAGGAGCATTTCAAAAGCTTCCTCGTGTGTACCCTTTCCTCAGAATCTCTAGAGGATGAAATCCATGAAAATAGCAGGAATAAGAAATAAGAAGGTAACAGATTCAGTAAATAGTGAATCCAATAGAAAAGAGAGAAAAGGAATGTTCTTGAACAATGGAAAACTGAAACCCCAGGAAGACATCTGTGGAATCTACCTACACAACTATTGATATTGTTTGGGGTAGGAAGATCAAAAATTTCAAGATGCATGTCACCAGGAACACACAAACAAAACAAACAAATAAAAATATGTCAGACTGATATCTGTTAACCATTTTGAGTATAATGTTATGACTCTGTTGGAGAGTTGGAAAAAACCTACCTGGAACATTTACAAAAATAAATAGAAAAAAATAATCTTTTATGAACAGTAGAGAAAATGTAAACAAATACAAGAACGGAAATGCAAGAAAAATATATTTTGTGGCTGAGGTCAAAACCATAATTTATAGTAATAATAATGTTTAACCAAAGCATAATATATCTATGTCCACATTTAAGGGTACAACATACCCAAAATGGTATCTATTTTTTGTGACACTTTCGCGTTTTAATTATAGCGTCACTTTTCATTGTAACTCTTTTGTAATTACATTTCTTTTTATCAATCTCTTTTCTTCAATTCAAGCAAAAGTATGTCCAAGCATGCACAAATTTGTGTATACACACACACCTACGCAGAAAACATGTATTTAGATTTTTCAAAGAAAGACTTATCCTTGTTAGTTCTTACCTAGAAACTGCTTAAAATGTCATATAACTCATCTTAATTACCTTAGCAAGTTTCCAAAATTGTTATAAGTTAGTCTTGGCCTGAGACATACTTTTAAATATAATGGGACAAGGCTATCTTTTCTCTAAATATTTTGAGCAGAACTATTTTAAAAATCTAATGAACAGAGTTTATTCTCAGGACGTGTAGTGCCTTCATTTAATGAAATGGATGTGTGATTGAAACATAAACATCGTCACAGTGGTTCACTATGGGGATGGTAGACACATAGCTGTTCATATTCCAGGCTGATTTATTCAAAAGCTAGAGACATCGTCAAATATAAGTCCTGAAAATTGCTTCAGAGAAAGTATTTTTAAGTGTCTTTGTTCACTAAAACATATTTATACATCTTTTGTATAATATATTGTGAAAATACTAAGTCAGTGTCAGGTTGCTAATTCTGCATTCGTTAAATTATTTCAGTTATCCTAGATTTAAAGCTCTGCGAAATAATCAAATTTTCTTCCTTCTATATATAGGAAGAAAAAAAAAATAGAAACCAAAACACTTGTCATTTTGTTCCAGTTTGTTAGGTTCCCCTTCAAATGTAAATTTCTGAGAGTGTTTCTGAAGCATAAAACCCATAAATACAGGTTCCAAAGGAAATCTTTTTTGTTTTTAAAATCACAGCGAGGAGTCCTTGGTGTATCTTTTACTTATCAGTACATGGTAGGTTATTTGTTTCTAAATTATCTAATAAAAAAAACATTTTCCCATTCAGAATTAGTCAAATTCATAATTAAATGAGCTGCTTTGGTGCTCATTTGTTTATACTTTTTGAATACTAATGATGTTGCATTTGAAAAAAATGATGTCTTCCCATAGTTTACGCTTTAAGTTGTTCACTTTTGTTAAAAACAGCTATCTGTTCTCCGAAGTCTTTCCTATGGATGCTCATGATCTTACATTAAAAAAGGTGTTTCCTTCCCTCACTACTTAGAAACTCTTTTCTCTCCCATTGCTTTATTTCCTCCTGATCCATTATTTTGCCCATGTTATTGTTTCTGACCACTTCATTAATTTGAGGATATAAATAGCAAACCTGTTTCCACCTTACCAAATGCTGATCTTGGCTATCTGAGAATCTTAACTTCCTTTTGTCTTCATGTAACACAGAAACACTATTTAAAGGAATTCAAATTATCTGGAAAACATTGGGATACATGTGTGTTTGGGGTAGTGTTATTACTCACTTTTGGAATCCATGAAAGAGTGGAAGTGGCTAGAATGACCCTGACGTATTTTTTTTAAAATAGGTATTCTTCCTCCTCAGTCCCTCATTAGCATTATCATCATCACCATTATTATCATGATCACTATTGTCTAATAGAACTTTGAACATGGACACAGCAGCAGAGGAATTTTACACTATCTTTCTTTTTTTACAAGCCAAACAAAGGTATTTTTAATGTTTTTCCATGCCTAATATAATATGATATTTTCTTGATCTGTCTACCATAATTTTATTGCTTTGATGAAACAAAAGAGACTATAATAGAAGTCATTACTGCATGCCTGTTTAACTCCAGTTTGCAAACTCTTTTTTTAGCATCAAAAGAATACAGGGATAAACAAAAGGAGAGAAGGAAAATGTAAAAGGAAGACAGCAAAAATGCTTGATCTTAAATTCAATGAAAGTTTAGTTTTTAATTTGCCAATATTACAATGGCTGTAGTCTATTAGCTGTAGTCATTCTGACCATTTTTCTTCAAATGTTTGGGAACTACAAACATTGAAAATATGTCACAGTATCACATTTTTTCCACCTTGCTCAGAAACTCTATACAATTCTAATTCAATGTCTTTCAAAGTCATATCAACCAATGCACTATAATCTTTTTAATTATGCGACACTAAGTTTACCATCAGAAACAGATATAAAAAATAACTGTAAAAATTGAGACGTCACTAAAATGGAAAGCTTATTTATCATTGCAATTTTGTTACTCCAGCACAAATTTCCTGATTCTATCAGGTACTGTCATGCCTCAGAGGGGTTTGTTTTTGATATAGATGATATATATGCTAGAAATTGAAATAAAGATATATATTACTGTACCAGAAAATGCTGATTCCAAAATTGCTTTTCAGTCACAATTTTCACACTCTGTACATAATCTCACTATGTAATAGTGCCTTAGTCATTTGCGGTTTGATTTCTTCCAGTAAATACTTGCATTGCTCATAAAACACATGAATTTTGTCAATATTTTAGATTCAGGTTGTGCTTTATGGTGATAAATGATTGACTAACATTAAGAGAATTGGAAGTCTTTCTAAAAGGTAACCTGAATTTTTAAAATTTGGAGTTATTATCCTGCAAAAGAAAGGATTTATTTTTCTTTTCCTAACTTGCAAATGACTTAACCTTTGGGTAGAAAAATGTCCTGAATCAGACCTGATGAGAGACTTACTAAATTTATACAGCTTCTCTATTCTAAATAAGTACTGATGCTGTTTGCTAGAAAAGCTGCTGTTCTTCCCAGAATGCCACTTGTCTTTTAACTCTAACAGGATATGAGACGAATTGATAGTATCGGTCTACAAATACAACATCAGTGACTAATCGAGGCTGGGAAAAGATTTCACTGGTGCTGTGCATTAAATGAACTACTGTGTCCTAAAATCTGTAATGAAAAGTTTGTCCACACTACATGAGTTCTTATGTATTAATATATGAATAGGCATTTCTTTCTTTCTTTCCTTTGAAAACATTGGTAATCTTGTTTGTGCCCTTACCACATTTCACACACAATACAGTTGTATTTCGTGCATGTTTTCCTGAAGGATGGTATAATAGAAATATTTGTATAAACCAAATAAAAATTCTTGAAGTAAAGATGAGTAGAACATTCATTAGCATTTGAAATCATAATCTGGTTTTGTCTTGGTTTCTGATGATTCCTTAACAGTAAGAAGGACATTCTGTTTGCTGTGAGATTTGTTGCCATCATGGTCTTTAATATGTTCTGTGGTGAGCATTATTTTGGTGTTTTCTGGCAAGGTATTTATGTTGCAAGTGGGCATTGAATGAAGACTTATTTTCTTATATCGTATTTTTTCTTTGGTGAAATCATTGCTGACTTTTCAAAAAAAAAATAGATTACTTATCTGTAAATATCTGTAACTCATTAAATATCTAATTATCCATCGTGTAATGTTTTTAAAGCTAAATTAGACTACCAGATGTTTTCAGTTATACTTACAGAAAAAAAAAATTGTAACATCTGAAGGCTTTTAAGGCATAGCTATGCAATTAAGTAGAAGATAATTATAAATTCACGTAAAATCATAGAATATTATAATATTCTTACTGAATTAAGAGAGTAAGGAATGTTAAATTTATGGCTAATGTTCCAAATTATAAAAGTTAAAGGAGCAATACAATACAAAGTGATATAAGGGGAGAAGCCAGTATTGATATTAATACATATGTGTGAATAATGCAGAAATAAGAAAAAATGAATTTACCTTTAAGTAGGTAATGCTTGTTCTCCCCTCAAAATCATATGTTGAAATCCTACCCCCTAATTGAATGGTATTAGGAGATAGAGGCTTTGAGAATAATTAGAATTAGATGAGATCATAAGGCCCTTATGAATGGGGTTTGTGCTCTTATAAAAGTCACAAGAGAGCTTGCATTTTCTGCTTTGCTTTCTGTCGTGTGAGGATACAATGACAAAGTGCATTAAAACCCAGGAGAGGGCCTTTAGCAGAACCTGACTGTGGTGGTCCCCTCATCTCAGATTTCCAGCCTCCAGAATAGTGAGAAATAAAATTCTGTTGTTTATAAGCCATCCAGCGTATGGTATTTTTTTCATGGCAGACGAGCTAAATAAGAAAACAGATAATAACATAGCCTAGAAAGCCTATGTGTTATGAATTGCTTAGAAGAGACTGAAAATGTTTAAAGGAAGAAAACTCTCTCTATATTATTTTTATTTCAAGAAGAGTACAGACCCTTTGAGGGATACATTAGCAGACTTTCATAAATTTAAATATTAATAGTTTCTGAATTACATGCACTGCCTTTCTTCTCTAAAAACACTAAGGCTAAGGTCGTGGCTATATAATAACAATGTATACTGAGTGAATACTTGCCTAAACACAAATGGCAATGTATTTGCTTCTTTATATATGATTTTCTCAGCAACTGATCCATATAAGTCTTATATAATTCTTTTAGAATTCAATATGATGTTATTCATTCTTTCATGTTACAGTGAAGTTGGTACTATATGTGTCTCTCTACTGTATTCTGACCTTATTGAAGAAGGACAAGACCAGATTTAAATCACATAGAAGCTACTTATTGCCCTGCTTGATGTAGAGAAGTTCTTAAACATTTGTTGAGTATTCCCATGCATATTAATGCTTTTGAAAAAGGCCCAGGGCACTCAGGTAAGAAATAGTTATTCTCTTAGAAAATAAATTTAAGAAACAACCTAAGCAATAGAATAACATAAAAAAAAGGTAGAAGTAGGAAATCAGAGGAAGGAGACAGATGTGGAGGAAATGGATTATTGCCGAGACTGGGGTCACTTAATATAATTTTTAAATTTGTTAGTGGCAGAATTTATTTTTTTCAGATTTTTTAACTTAACCTAGTCAATACTGTGTGGCTAATTTCTTACCAACATGAAGTAAGTAGGCACTGCTGGTAATATATCCTATTAGTCTTTGCTATTACAGTTTTCACTTAACTCTGGCCTCAATGTGAATCTTAGTAAATAGCTTCTAAATGAATTCCAAAAACTTAGCTTAAAAGGTGTTTGGGGTATGCAATGTTTGGTTCTCCTGTGCATGAAGTCCAGCAAGGCACACTAAAAGTTTAGACAAATATTGAGCAAGCTAATTTGCCATATCTAATTAAATCTTTGACAAAGTATAGCATTTATTAAAATGCTAATTATATTAATTATATTAATCATATTAATTTTAAAATAAATAAATTTGTTCTTATTTTGTTTTCATATTTTTGTTCTTATCTCTACCAAAACTAAAAATCTCACCCTTCAAAAACAGTTTGATCTTTGCCTTAATTTCTCTTCCTCAAATACTATACCTTTTTAAGTTATAAACACATGGAAATATCATTTAGCTCCTAATCATGACTAGAAGTCTTTCTGATGTAATCATGACATACGATACATACCATAAAACAAAATTTCAAACAACTACACATCATTTTTAAGTGGTTTTTTGTGTCTAGCTTCTCTTTTCAAGGCACTCAGGATATGCTTGAATCCTGTTAGATAAAAGAAAAATAGGATAGTAGAAAAGGAAAAAAAAAAATACTTTTTTTCCCCTCTATCTTCCTATGTTCTCCAGCTGGGACCCTGGAAATTCGATTTACAAAACACAGATTAACAAGAAATAAGCATAGAGATTTATTTAATATGTTTTCATGATACTGGAGCCTTCATAAAGAGATTAAGACACAAAGAAGCAATTAAACCTAAGCATGTTTATACTAGGTTTAATGAATAGTGCAAAGTCATAGAAAAACGTAATAGGAAAAGAGAGTGTGAGCTAAGGGTAGTGAACTGGGGGAACCTAGCAAGAGATGTTTGTTCAGCTTTCTCTCTGCATCCTTCCATCTTTGGAGATAAACATGTTCCTTTCCTCTGGATATAGGATGGATGGTTCTTATATGCAGGTCTTATGATCTGCATTCAGAGGAGAAGGGAAAGGTCAAAGAGTCTTTCCAGCACTTGCTATTTCTGTAACCTGCTTCAGGGAAAAAAGAGGAAGTCAGAGATTCCTTGTTGCACCTGTCATTTAAGTTCTTAAATTTAAAATACACAATATGTCAAGGCACTGTATTTTGGGTAGCATGTTCTGAACCCCATAAGACTTAAGAAAATAGATATCAAAATCATAAAAAGACACAAATATTGTGACTTAGAAATTTTAAAATGAGAAAAAAATTTAAGATCAAATATTATGTCGAAATAAAAGAAAAAAAAATCCACCCAATTCCAAAGTCAAAAACAGTTTAAAAAGATACATGGCCATAATCTAAGTTAAAAAATGTTAAATTAGGGAAGAATCTATCATGATGTTATTTTTCTGGTCAATAGTAATATTAAAAGTAGAAAATTTAGTGCAAAACTGTCTATAATAATCAGCCCATTTTGGACACATAAACATGGTTTTTAAAATATGACAACCTATAGGAGGATCATCTCTGCTGTGGCTTACACATTTGATAAAATTTGCTTTTATGTTCTCATTCACATACTTAAGCTAAATAGAAGACCAAGTACTCTGTCGACAGTCTTCCTACAACATCGCTTTTATTCTCATGCATTTCAGCAAGAATGTGATTCTCTTACCTGAAGTAGAGATGTGTGGCAATCATTTGTGAGGGAGAGCAGTGCCTATCTCCACTTATATAACAATATTCATTGTCATAGTTTAAGGGCGATGTATTGTAAACATGTGATAGAAAGGAAAAGCATGTGAAGAGTGTACTTTTATGTATTTAACCACAGAAACTATCTAAGAGTTAATATCAGAAGAGATGGATTCATGTGGAAGAATGCAGACTCTTCAGATGAAGTTAGAGTAGATTATCCTGTGTGTTTATTTGCTTTTATGGGGTATAAGCTCTTAAAAATTGGGAAGGAGTGTAAATACACTATAAGAAATAAGAGGAGTCTTCAGATTCTCAGAATCTCTCCTTTGATAGAAAATCATTTTGAAGTATACAATCAGGAAGTTATTTGAAGCCTTTTGTCTAACCTAACAGAGGCTAAAAAATACTCTGTGTATTAAAATAGTAAACATACATTATGCTACGTCATGCTGGGTCCATCATCAAGAGATAAATATTTACAGATTTATCTAATAATTCTGACAACCCTTTGCAAAATTAAGGAATAGAAGGGTTAATTGCCCAGGGAAACACCAATACTAAGTGACAGAGCCAGGATCTTATATCCTTGCTTTCTGGTCACATGTGAGATGCTTCTAAGGTTTGTACCATTTTGCCTCGGGAGTGGTGATGATTTGTAAAAATCTTTAGCATTACTACTCACAAGAGGTGGAAAAGACTAGAATTAAAATACATTTCTGGTTTCTTGGGAATACAAGTGTCACTATTTTTAAATTATGCCTGAACTATTCTTTTGAATTTCCTATTCTAACTTAATTTTTTAATTTTTAATAAAATTCTATGTAGAGATATAGAAGCCCTTTCTTTTCCTTCATACATCTTATAAAAAGTAAAACGTGAAAGACAATAGAAGTTAAATGCTTCTACTTAGACACCAGATGACTTGGAGGGGCTTAAAATTGGTATTTAAGAGTGCATGTCAAGAAGGATCGGGCAAAATGGCTGACTGGAGACATCAGTCACCAGATTGTCTCAGAAAGAAGGAAAAGTTTTAGATGAAAAAAAAAAAAACACAGGTGTAATTCTGAGAAAAAAAAAATGCCAGAACTTACTGGAGATTCCATGGGAAGAGGTTGTAGAGCAGAACAAGAAGGAGCAAGATTTCAGCAGAGATGAACCACCAGGGAACTTGGAGTCCCATGGAAAGGGTAAGTGGGGGTTTTGTTCCTCCTTCCCTCACACTTCTGGAAGATTGTGGGCTTCCAAACTGTTGGAAAGCGTCTCTCTACATTCCTGAGCCCAAAAGCTCTGTTGCCTGGGCTAGCGTGCAGTGGCTCATAGCTCACTGCAGCCTCAAGCACCTTGGTTCGAGCGATCCTCCTGTTCCATCTTCCTGAGTAGCTGGGATTACAGGCACACGCCACCACACCCAACTAATTTTTCCATTTTTTGTAGAGATAGGGGTCTTGCTCTTTCTCAGGCTGGTCCAGAATACCTGGCCTCAAGCAATCTTCTTGCCTGAGCCTCCCAAAGTGCTAGGGTTAGAGGTATAAACCACTGCAATTGGCCCATCCCCTAGCCTTTTTTTTTTTGGAGATAGAGTCTCACTGTGTTACCCGGGCTAGAGTGCCGTGGCGTCAGCGTAGCTCACAGCAACCTCAAACTCCTGGGCTCAAGCGATCCTCCTGCCTCAGCCTCCTGAGTAGCTGGGACTACAGGCATGCACCACCATGCCCGGCTAATTTTTTCTATATATTTTTAGTTGTCTGATTAACTTCTTTCTAATTTTAGTAGAGACAGGGTCTCGCTCTTGCTCAGGCCGGTCT
>CAUYSK010026905.1:0-16294 GCA_963575035.1 Avahi laniger | reverse complement strand
TGGGGGTTAGGACTTCAACATAGCATTTTGGGGGAACACAATTCAAATCATAAAAGTGAACATCATATTTTGTCATTTGTTTTCTGAAAATCTGATTTTTAATGACTATATGCTATTCCATTTTATAGATGGAACATAATTAAAATGTCCATCAAAGTGAAAAAATTAAATGATTATGTTCAATTTTGGCGGTGGTTTGTAGAAATGTGTACATTTTTGTTTTTATACTGCTAGTGTGCACGTTACTTGAGTCAATTCTCCTTGGCTGAGTAATTTGGCTTCCAATAAGAGATGCAGCTTAAGAGCTGGGCCAGGAGCCGATGTCCCTTCCATAGGGGAGAGTGAAAGTTCATTTTGCAAACCGGTCATACTCTAGGCCTCTGACATCTGTTTAAGAGTTTTAGACAGAAAAGAGAGTTAAAGTCATCCAAGTAGTACACAGGGTAAACTGCTGCTCTGAGGTTCCGACTCCAACCTCAGAGAACCCAGGCCTGAGAACGTGATTCCTCCCGTAGGCACTGCCAGACCTGGGCTGCTGGAGTGTCCCCGATGTCCTCTCTGCTCTCTCCATTGCAAGTGCCTGCGAGTCCAGAGAGCACCTGCTTCGTCACACAGCGTGGCTTCTGGAACCCAGCCTGCAGTGGGTGAGCGACAGTATGCAGGTGGCCCCTCACAGATTTTAAACTTTGGAAACGATGAACAAGGAACTACAGGGTTATCTTTCCTAACAGCGCCCTCTGCCAGGATGGGTTAAGAGCCTCTCTGAGTCTCATAACACTTGAGCCTCTACTGATCTTGACCTTCCTACGGCATATTAAAAAGATATGTATATTTTTTTACTTCTAACATTTGTTCCTCGAGGGCCAGAACTCTGCTGTTTTCCCTTTCATATTATTTTCACATACTCAGCATTTAGGACCATGATCTGTATATATTCGTGGGACCAAATAAAAACTTTTGTTTTGGTCCCTTGGGAATATTCCTGAGACACTCTAGTTAGCAGACAGCTTATCTAGGGACCTCTGGAAGGGGCTACCGTGTTTTCTTTTACTCAGGTAATACTCAAAGCCAGCCCTCCCTCCTGTGTCACAGCCCCCACCCCACGATCCCCATGGCTTTCTGCATTACTGCTGTGTGTTCTGACTGCAAGGGTCTCCGGTGCCCTTAAAATCAGCAAATGGGCGCCCGACCCCGTATCCAAGCTGTTCTATCCCTGCAAAGGGATCAGCGCAGGCCACGCCCAGGCCAGCTCAGCAGAATTTTGGCGGGTGGGTGGGGAGTATACTACTCTGCTCTGCTCTGTCTTCTGGAAAGAAACAAAGCACAGCAATTTTACTGAAGAAACACTCAATTTCCCTATTTTTTGGGTGGGGGCTGGTGTGGAGTTGGACCTTCTCCTTTGTCGCCTGTGCTCCACAATGACATTTCTTATGGTCTTGTGTCAGATGGTTCGAATGAGAAAGATGGTCCAGCCCAGGCTCTGCCCGCCTGGTGTAGCCTGTTGAGAGGAATCTGGCAACGTTGCCGGCAGGAAAAGCGCAGCTGACTTCTTGTGATTGGTGTTGCTCTATTAGCAACAGGGATGTGAATGATCTCAGGTGGGAGATCAGTGATAACTGAAAAGCTATTTCTTTTCATTTCCCCAGTGTTTATAGACTCTGAGCAAAATAGCTAAAGGAGGCATCTCCAATTTGAAGAGTAACACCTTGATACCATGTTGGAATAGAGACTTTTGATTAATAAATGTGATTGGGACACAGAAGCACAGCAAATTGTGGCATCACTTTCATTTTTTATAATAATCAAGTAGCAAAATATCACTACTTGGGGGGCTGAATGATGAAACAGCACGCTTCCGATTCAAATGCCTTCTTCTACCGGATCCTCAGTTGTACCCGCGTGTGTGATGCTGTGTTAGACAGGCTGCTTAGGCAGGAAAGAGATACCTGGTGTGACTTCAGCCTTTGGTCTGGGCCTGGGGATTGTCTAAGGTTTTCCAAATGGACAGTTACACAGTTTGAGAATCCCACTCTTTAGAGAGCTTCTGGAAACAGCCTCTTCTCTGTCATCAAAATGTTAAGTCACATCTTCTCAGGACCCAGATCCCCTGTTCTCCTCAAACACACATGCATATGCATGCATTTACACACGTGCATCTTTGCTTGACCTGTTCTCTGCAGATTTTCCATGGCCATACGTTTTATGATTAGCCTACCATGTCATAATTAGAACTGAATAGCAAATGATTGAGTGCTTGCCAGGTATCAGGTGCTTTGCTAAGTCCTTAACCTGCATTATCTGATACAATCTTTCATATCCCTGCTGGGTAGGAACTGTCATCATCCCTACTTTTCGGGTGAAGAAATGGAGCCTCAGAGAAGTTGCGGGGTTTGCCCCAGTCCACAAAAGTATTAATAGTAAGAGGCAGAGCAGAGACATGAAGCCATTTCTCTGTACCACTCCACCACGTTCTGGTGCAAGAGACAGCCCAGGAGTGTGTGTGTTGGTGGTGGTGAGGGGAGCTAGAACTCCTAGAAGTTGTAGCATCCAGGGACTCACCTGGTCGGCACGACTGGCATCTGCTGGCACTGCTTGGTCGGCACCGCAGAGCTCCTCCCTAGAGCTGTGTGCATTGCTTCTGCCCAGAGAGTTCAGCTTTTACCACTGTAGGAGATGCGGCTGAGGGTGCAGCACATATTTGTTTCTATTCTTGACATCTGGCCCCATACGGGTCACCTCCTGCCTGCCTGTCTCCTGGCAAGGGTGGTGTTGAGTGGAAAGAAGCTCCCTCTAGAAACGGAAGAGCTGGTGCTCATCCACTCACTCACCAAATGCATTGTGAGTGCTTTTTTTGTTTGTTTTATTTTGTTTTGTTTTGTCGTTGTTCAGTGAGATATGCGCCTGAAATACTTGATCTCTGCCCTTTTAGAGTTGCCAGGGATTATTCATTTCATTTATCTGAAGATTCTCTGGTCACAATATGAGGATAACAATGCCAATCTCAAGAAATTGTTGAAAGTATTAAATTAAATGAGAGAATATATGTGAAAATACTTTGTAAACTCTGAAGTGCTAAAGAAATAAAGACCATTGCTGTTATTTATATCTTATTGAGTTACTAGGGTAGGGCCTTGCCTCAGCTTCCAGGGTTCCTGCTAAGAGTCTATCCAACTTGCTGGTTGCTAACATTAGCACTCCTGATATTAAAATCCAAACAGTATTTGGGTTCCCAGTGTGCTCAGATACACAATCTTGTTCAATCCCTAATAGTCTAGTGACTCAGGCATCATTGCCCAGAGCACAGTTTCCTGTCTGTTTTGCTTTAAAATAAAAGTGGCAACTTTTTACATACATTCTTTGTATCTTGCTTTTTCCACTTAATTATTAATCAGGGACAACTTTCCACATGTATTCATTTCTTTGCCACTTTAAGACCAAACATTCTTTTTAAAAGTTGTATGGTATTTCATTATATGATATAGCATCATATATTTAATCGGTCTCTTATTTATAGGCATTTATATCGCTTTTAATTGTTCACCATTATAAATAATGTTTTAGTGAAAATTCTTGTATAAATATCTATGCTGATTTGGGTTAATATTTCCATGGTACAAAAGTGGGATTGTAGGTTGAAGGGAATTTATATTTTACATTTTGATAGATATTGTCAAATTGTCTTCTAAGAAATAATACAAATTTATACCACTTTACAATATGAGCGTCCCACATTTTTGCCAAAACAGGATATACTTAATGTTTAAAAACACTCGAAAAACTTACACACAAAATTCAAAATTTTGTTATTTAGTTTGTGTTTCTTTAATTGTGAGACTGATTGTGCTTTTTCTGCTTTTTTATTTCTTCTTTAAGTTGCTATTTTATACCTTTGAACTATTTATCTGTGGATTATTAACATTTTTTCTTTACTGAACTGTAGGACATCTTTGGATATTAATATCCAAATCCAAATTAATTTTGGATTTAATATCTTTGGATATTAAATCTTAATATTTTGGATATTAAGGTTTGTTTTTTAAATACATTGCAAGGATTTGCCCTCATTTATGGTTTCCTTTTCCTTAGTCCCTTACTCTGTGCAACGGATGTTAATACCTTCCCTGAGAAACTTTGTGGGTCATCAAATTTCCTTCTTCTTTTGGCACTCTAGATACGGAATCTTGGCACTGTATTTTTGAGAAGTTTCTGCTGTATGTAATGGTGCCATGTAGGTATTGAAAAGAGCATATATTTAGAGATCGTCTGATATTGAATGTTGATGCTATCATTCACCAACTGGTCGACATCAGGAGAGTTGCTTAACCTCTCTGAGCTTCTGTTTCCTCATTGTAAAATGGAATTATAATATCTGCCTTCTCTGAGCTCTGTATCTATCCCCAAGGCTTGGAGATGTTTAGAAGCCCCTCTTCTTGGAGATCTGGGAACACATTAAAGAGTTTAAGAAGGAAGGATCTCTTGGTAGTAAAGTTATGCAGATCAGGAAGGCCTGAGAACTATGTACAGGATTTCTTCTGAATTTGGCAAATTAGGCTTTTTAAAAAACATTGAGAAATCATTAACATAAAATAAAACTTATGGATTTAAGAGTTAAATGTGAGGAATTTTGACAATAATATACACTTGTGTAGCTACCACCAAAAATAAGATAAGTAAAACCTCCATCTCTCCCAGAAAGTTCTCAGCATCCTTTTGGCAATCTGTACCCTCTCCATCTTTCTCGTTTCTAGTGCAATATATTAGTTTTTCCTGTATTTGAATTTCGTATAAATGGAACCATACAGTATGTACTCATTTGTCTGAGTATATACTGTCTGGCTTCTTTCCTTCGACAAAATATTTTTGAGATTTATTCATGCTATTTCATGTACCAGTAAATTGTTTTTTTTTTAAATCTCTGAGTAGCAATTCGTTGTATAGCTATCCTACAATTTGTGTATCCATTGTCCTTTTGATAGACATTTGGATTATTGCCAGTTTGCTATAAACATTCTCATACAAGTCTTTTTGTGGACATACATTTTTATTTCTCTTGGGTATCAGAGTGGACTTGGATCAGAGTACAGTGTATGTTTAGTTTTATCAGAAACTGCCAAATAGTTCTCCAAAGTGGCTATACCGTTTCACAGTTCCACCAGCAATATTAGACAGTTCCAGTTGGTGTTCTGAGCTTTTTTGATGTTAGCCTTTGTTTGTGGGTGTGAAGTGGCATCTCATTGCAGTTTGGCAAGTTGAAATTTAACGTCTCTGTTTTCAACTATCAGCTCTCTATCCCTGTGCATGTACCTTTCTCTTTTTCCATGAGTGTTGGATCAGAGATACTGCCTAATACGCTTCCCTTAAATATTAGAATACACCAGACACTGGGCCAGGAGTGCAGTGGATGCTTCATTTCTTGTTGTTTGATTTCTTGCTACTAAGAAAGATTTCTAGACTGTACCATGAGGCGGATAGATGAGAAAAGGCTGTTACCACTAAATACTTTCAAAGCCTTACAACAGTGATGGTTTCCTTGGAGGCAATTTTCAAATATCTTAGGAAAGGATCTCTCTCCCTACCCCCTCCTTTCTCGATTAGGTAATTAGGTTTGATCAGTAGTCAGAGCTTTCTTAGCAGCTGCTGGGTGTGGGCGGCACTTTTCCCTGTCAGGGACTATTCAGCAATAACAAGTTCAGGAGGGCAGAGCAACAGATGGATAGGGCTCCCCTCCAGCTCAGCTTCCCTCTTCTACCCCAGTTGGCCCCCCCTTGCGTTTTCCCCTATTAGTGCTATATAGTGCCATGGAAATAGTTTTTTTATGAATTTTAGGATTTTTTCTCCTCTAACCTCAGTATATTCTTATTTTTTAAAAAGTGGAATGGACAAATGAAATTGTCCGCAATGCAAATTTTTTTTCTTCCAAGAACTTGAAGAAAATGGAAATCTATTGACAACCTAAAAATTCTCTGAAGATAATTATAGATTGCACAATGACTTCTTTTGCTTTCTAAATGAAAGCATTGCTTTCTAAATGTAAAAAAAATTCTTTGCAGTTCTCTTCTTTGTTAGAAATCAGATTTTTTTTTCCTTTTTTCTATGTGAGGCAGTGGGTGGCCTGGTACAGCGGAGGTCATCTTGGGCAGTACTTTCTAGTCAGGCTTGAGCAAGACCTTGCGTGGGGGTTTCCCAACTTTCATGCCTTGCCTGTCAAATCCCTAATCCAAAAGGAGTTGCAGGGGCTCTGAAATCCTTAAAAAACAAACAAAAAATCAGAGACTGAAAAAAAGTATTAAGGATTTATGCAAGTGTTATTGTCTTTCTTTATTATGCTTAGGATAATGCGCCATGAGGCATATCATACTGACTCGACGCCTCTTGTTATGTTTTATGCATTCAGTAGCTATCGATTGCACGCATACTGTGTGCAAGCTCTATGCTAGCTTCTGGAGATAGATCTGCGAACCAGACAAGCACAGCGCCTGATTCCGCAGAACTGATAGAACAGTATGGCCATGGCTGACAGGTGCACCAGCAGCATGTGACACAGGATTGTGCGATAAGGGTCATGGCAGATGCTGCTAGAGCTGCGAGTCCTTCACTCAGGCCTTGGAGTCACGATAAGCTTCCCAGAATAAACTGCATCCAACCTGGAAGAGTGAGTCACACTTAATCAGGCAAAGGTGCAAGGGGCTAAGGGGACTGCTGTCCCAGCCAGAGGGCACAGAAGACATGAAGGTCCAGAGAAGGGGCAGAAGAGGTTACCCCAGAACCTGGCTGGAGCTTGAGGGTGCGGGTGGTTGTGGTGAGGACAGTGGGGAGGAATGAAGCCGGTGATGAAGAGAGAGGCGAAACCACCCTCGGCCTTATAAATCATTAAGGGGTTTGTCCTTCATCTTAACAGTAACAGGAACCGATTGCATGGTTTTAAACGGAGCAGTAGCATAATCAGATTTGTTCTACAGAAAGCTCACTGCGGGCTGCTATGTGAAAATTGGGAAGGGGTGGGGCTGGGTGCAGGAAGATCTCCTGCAGAGGCCGAGCGGTCACCAGTGGGATGGAGACAAGACGGGTGGTGGCTCTGAGAGATGATGAGGTACTTTAGATTCTTGCCTCACTTCCCAGACCACTCAGAAGGATGCAAAATTGTTGGAAATCTAAATGACCTCTTTCAGCCCCCTGTGGTGTCATTTCTGAGCTCTGAATCAGTAATTTCGACCTGAGTGAGACCTAACAAAATCACCAAGATGAATTCCAGGGTGTATCTGACTGTGTGAGATTTTCTTAGTGTGCAGGCAGCATGCTAATTGCCAAGCTCCTTCTTTTCTGAGCTGTGTGATGCTAAAGATCAAAAGAATTTATTCGTATAAAAAACAGTGCAAGTGTTTCAAAATAATCAGTTCTCTCATAAGTCTACTGTGCATTAGTTCATTCTTCTCTGTGCAAAGGGCACAAAAGGATTCCATGCAGCCAGAAGTGATATTCCTGGCTATTCCTGGTCTATAATACGTCTGCTATTATTGAGCTCCTTGGATATTTGGTGTTCATTAATGCTACCTGTTTTTTATTTTGCTGATCATCAAATTGTTCATTAGAATATCTCTCTCCCCTCACCAAAGCTGTTGCATTGTGTTTTCCTTCATGGTTTCCAAAGATGAAAGATAGTCTCATGGTTAGAGTGAGCGGGCTTATTTCACAGGGATGAATGAAACTGATTCATGTGGCAGGAGCTTCCCTTTGAGAACTGACTTCCCACAGAAAGGAAAAAATGACAAAAGACGATGACTTGTTGTCCACCTGCAGTTTAATCAAGAAAGTTGGTAGCCTACAGTGTTGACACAAACCCAGGAGCAGAGCTGAGACCATAAAAATCACCAGAGGAGCCTGTCAGCTGCAGCCACAGGCTGGCGTTTGCTCATCCATGTGGGGAGGAGGCTCCACACCAGGGCCGAGTGCATCTCATTTCTGTCTTTATGATCAGCAATAGAAGTCTCCAAGTGCCACCTGGAGAATGTTGGGCTCTTGAGACCTCTGTTGGTATTATTGCTTCTCTCTCTCTGCTTCTACTGAATCCTTGGTTATGGAAGTGCGGCTTATCTATTTTTGACTCACTAAATTTTTGTCCAACTTGACTGTATTGACTTTCTGGACACAGAACCGTACTTGACCATTTGGAAAATGTTTCTCTGCCGTTCATCCCTCACTTGCACTTGCCTCCCAGACTTGGGTTTAGATCTGTTGTGCTTGCAGCTGTTGATCTGTTGGCCACACACCTTGCTGACATTCAGGTTTATTTTTCACTAGGTGTATGTCTGGCTGTCACTGGAATTTATGACTCTTCCAGTCTGCCTCATTGATTTTTCATTTTTGTTTATTTGTTTGTTTGTGTTTATTTGTGTCTAAGACATGACACAATAAAGGCAGAACATGGAAGAAAGCAACACACTTTGACTCTGTAATGCAGATGTCTGCTGGGGCCTCCCTTTATTTCTGGGCAGTGGGATGCCCCCAATCTCTTTGGGGGACTTTTAGGTAAATGTGGTGAGATGGGTTGTTTTCCTTCATCAGATCAGTTTCTCTGTTTCTACTTAAACAGTTTGGTTTATTGGTATTGTCTTAGCATCAGCTCTGTGTGTATGCTGTTCTTTCTTATTATACACTATCCCATGCTAGAGACCTCCTGGTATGTTCCTGCTCCCAAGAATACTATCTGCACAGGGTGGAGCAAGAGCCTGACTGTCACTGAAGGTTCCAAGTTATAGAGGCAACTTATATTACAATATTGAAAATCACTTAGATCAAGTAAAAGTATCTTAATTTTAAAAGTCCTTAGAGGAGAGTGTTATAGGAATTTCTCATTGTCTTCCCCTTTCCAAATCCCTCTACTTACTGCTTTGGTTGTTTGAACCCACAGTCAATTTCAGTGAACAGATAGATAGTTCAGCTGCTGTTTGTTTTTCTGCCTTTGGGGATCACCTTCCATATGCAAAGAGTCCAATCACCTTCCATATGTATGCTGGAGTCTGTTGGTGTTGCCTCCAAAAAGTTGATTGTTAAATATTCAGGAATTTGGGGCCCATTGGTTGGTTGAAATGGGCCATAGTGGGAGTATTTAAACCACAGAAATTGACAAATGCTTTGAGTTAGTTGGTTTTGTTGTTGCTGAGGGGTTTTTTTTGAGCCAATTTAGCATAGACCACTGCTTCAGAAAGCTGATCATGTTGGAAACATCCTTTCATTCCTGTTGGAATCAGAAATGGCCACTTTTGTGATATTATTCTTTTCATCACACAGGCAGAAGTAAAGCATGTATATGATGGAATCAACTGCTAAGTTTAAGCTAAAATCTTATATAGAGAATGTGCTGGGATTTTAGATCTGGGCATTATCTGGGCTGTTGTTGGTGTGAGGACAAACCAGGCCTTGTTTTCCTGGTAAGTCCCCTCCGCGCAGAGATAAAGGGGTACTCCGCTCTAATGGGGATGGGCTTTTTAAGAAGACATTTGTGAAGGTCAGGAGTTAGCCTGTATCTGTGGGAGAATAAAGGTAAAAACCGAAAAGAGAGGAACCTGTGAAAATGACAGTCAAATGCCAGACTAAGGGACTTTATCCTGCCTAGCTGGGTTAGTGAGAAACAGGGAGAAGATGGATCACAATAGAATCTTACAATTATTTACCTTGTGACTTGGTATATGATAGATTGGGATGGGAGGTGGAGTAGAACGAGGCAGACTATGTAGACAGTTGTTGTGATATGTAACTCTCCACTCCCCCACCTCCTATATTCTTATTATTCTATTTCTTTGGGCTTTTCTTCCTACACCTCAGATGAGGCTAATAGAGGTCATGTTTTCTTTTTGCTTGGCCCATGCTAAATAATTCATTAGTGCTTCCAAATGAGACTTAATTGTGTCATTTCTTTATGATAAATCACTGAGGAGAAAATTGCTTTAATAGAAAACCCAATTAAAACCCACTGCCAGTAGCTGTAGGGCCCCTACGATGGAAGATTAACACTGCTTGACCTTTGGCCCTCACTTAACGAACGTTAACCATCGCCCCGTCTACTCCAACATTTGCAAAACCTTCGTCTGGGGCTGGAAGGTAGTCCCATTATGTCGAATACTGGAGGGGAGCGGGTGAGACAGTGAACTGGGACACAGGGACTAGTCTTGGCTCTTCCAGGTTCTAGGCCAGAGTCCCCTCCTGTGGCAACTGTGTTCGGGTAGTGTCAACTGGCTCAGCAGTTCTGAAGGGGCTAATCTGACTGAATTATTGAAGCTGCATCTGTGCATACCTCATGACCCAGAAATTCAGATTCCTGATATATGCTCCACAGAAAGACTCATACGCAGTCAAGGAGACAGGCCATCTCTAAGCACCCTTCACACTAACTCCCAGAGAAGGCAGCAGCCTGTAGATAGCAGAGCCAGGCAGACCCCTAACTTACTATCTTTTAGGCTTACCTTTCTCATTCTTTTTTTTTTTAAATTTTATTTATTTATTTATTTATTTTTTGAGACAGAGTCTCACTCTGTTGCCCAGGCTAGAGTGCCGTGGCGTCAGCCTAGCTCGCAGCAACCTCAAACTCCTGGGCTCAAGCGATCCTTCTGCCTCAGCCTCCCAAGTAGCTGGGACTACAGGCATGCGCCACCATGCCCGGCTAATTTTTTCTATATATTTTTAGTTGTTTGGCTAATTTCTTTCTATTTTTTTTTTTTTAGTAGAGACGGGATCTCGTTCTTGCTCAGGCTGGTCTCGAACTCCTGAGCTCAAAGGAGCCCTCCTCGGCCATCCTCGGCCCTCCTCGGCCTCCCAGAGTGCTAGGATTAAAGGTGTAAGCCACCATGCCCAGCCAGCTTTCTCATTTTTTAAAATGGGAATAATAATACATGGAGAGTCATTTTGAGTTTCATATGAAATAATGCCCATAATGCACTTTGTACATGTCTGATGCATAAATTTTCATTAAATAGCAAGTAACAGTTTTGGTTTTAAGTTAAATTTTATTTACACAAAAATATGTTCTTGCTGTAAAAAAATGGAAATATTATAGATAAGGCCAAAGTGCCCTTCAGCCATTTATCCACCCCAATTTTGTTCTTAGCATCCTACCCCTCTATTGAGAGGTTAATTGCTCTTGCCATTTTTTTTTGGTGTATCTTTCCTGACATTTTGCTGTGCATTAAAATAATTTTTTATCTCCCCAGAGGAAACATAATATTCTACAGCTTTTTTTCACTTGCTATGTTTTTGAGATCAATCCAAGTTAATAGATGTATTATAGATAACTTACTATCTTTAACTACTGCAGAGTCCCATAGGATGTGTGCATTATATGTTTTAAAACCATTTCCCTATTGATGGATGTTTAGGTTAATTCTAGCTTTTTACTTGCATGTTTCATGCTGCAACAAACATCTTTACAGCTCACTTGTGCAAGAATTTCTCTAGGGGAGCTATCAAGAAATGGATACGTATGATCGTAAGGTATACACGCTTTTAGCTTCAGCTAGTTCTGCCCCATGACCACCAAAGTGGAAATGCCAGTTGACATTTCAACCAACAGCATATGACAGTAATCCTTTCCTTACACTCTTGTCAAACTTGTCAACACTTCTAAATATTTGATAATCTTGTGGTTGAAAAAAGAAAAGATATATTATTTGTGGTTTTAACATGCTAATTATCAGAGGAGTTGAGTATACTTTTGTATGTTTATTGCCCATTTATATTTCCTTTATTATGAATTACCTAGCAATATATGTTGCTGATTTTTCTACTGGCTTATTTGACTTTTTCTTCTTGATATGGGATACTAATCCTTTGTTTTATATGATGCAAATACTTTCTCTCAGTTTTTGCTTATGTTTTAACTGTTTATAGTATCTCTCGACAAATAGAAATTTTAAACTGGGGTGTAGCTAATTTATCATTATTTTCATAAGTTCTGCTTTTTTACATCTTGTTTAGGGAGAACTTTTCCTACCCTGAAAGCTATACATATTCTCCACTATTTTCTTTTAGCACTTTTTAGAAGTGTTTTTTATATTTGTCTTTAATCCACATAGAATCTCCATATGAGCAAATTTTCTTTTGTTTCAAAAGGAAGTCTATTATTCTCAATATCACTTATTGACTAATCTGTTCTTTCTTCACAAATTTAAAGTATCACCTTTGTCAAATATTAAGTTCCTACATAAACATGGATCCATTTTAGTTTTTGATTATTTTCAAAACACCTGTTTATTCCTACACTGATGCTATATAGTTGCTGTAGCTTTTCATATGTCTTGACACTTGGGAGGGCTGGTACTAATTCTGTCCTTCTATGAAATTGTCTTGTCTGATATTGCCTGTTTGCTGTTCCAAATGAATTCTAGCTTCAGTTTGAATGTGAAGTGAAGAAACTCACTGAAATTTGATTGAAATCGTAGTGATTGCATAGATTTATTATGGGAGAAGTGGTGATGATAAAGACGTGGTTGATGAGGATGACCAGGATTGATTTCTGATTTTTGCTGGAGTATTTTCTGGAGTTCCAAACAGGATCAGTTGGGAAAAGTGAAGGTGACAGTGGTGGTCATGGGCCATTTTCTCTGTTTGCTCTCTTTAGATAAGACATTTTTCTTGGATTAAGTCTCCTTAGAACACTGATGGGCTTAAAGAGACCTTTGATTAAGGAGGTCAAACATCACTGAAGAATGGGGTGATTTTTATGGTACCTACTCCACTTAGTATGACACTTGGCTGGGTCACACACTTCCTGAGGATTGCCCGGGGCTTGGGAACCCACGTTCCATTCCCAGATCTTACATGGCTCCCAGGCAGTGAGACCCACCTGCCTTGCCATATGTGGACCCCTTTCCAACGTGATGGCTTTCTTGGGAAAGCAGTTACTCTTCCAGCACTTACTGTTTGAGAACACGTAGAATAAAAGAAAGCTGCTGTGAGTGAAGTAATGCTTAAATGAGATTTAACCATTCACAAAAGCATGAACACATATATATGAGACTTATTACTTATTCAGCCATAGACAGTGCTTGGTGTTTACAATGTCTACAAGAGTTGGAGAACTTGTGATGATAGTTAAGGGACTCTTCTTCCAGGGTATTCTGGAAGCCTCTCTATTGGATTTACTTGAAGACCAAGGCCTAGCTCATGTAGTCTCATTTTTCTGTCATATCCTTACATACTCCTGGGAGGTTTTCTAAATTAAAAGCTACATTCAAAAATCTCCAAGCTTTTAACTTGTATATAGTTCACTTTTCACAAAATTGTGCATATTTTCCTCTCCTATATATGTGTTATAAGTACCCAGGATGTTAAAAAAGCCCATGTTGGTCTTTTAACAGAATGAACTAATCATCTACAGATAGAGCAGCCTTCACGTATGCCCTGAATTCTGATTATGTAAAATAAGGATAATAATAGTTCCCACCTTGCAGGGTTATATTGAAGAACAAATGAGCTAATAATGCCCAAGAACCAATCTGTAAACTGTAAAGCATTATACAAACCTTATTTTGCTACTCAGCACTGTGAAAGTTATAAATGAAATAGGGATCTTTGTTACTTCCCTTGAGCCACTTAAAACCAGCTGGAGGCTCAGATCCAGGTGGAACAATGAAGGAGAAATTGCAAGGTAACTTGGAAGCAAACTCCTGCAAATATAATGAAAATTGTAGCCCTAAGTGTTAATAGATCACGGAAAGTTGCTGTACCCAGAACCAGCCTTAGCACCCTGTGCAGGTCCAGAAACGGTTATGCCTGAGGTCTTGTCCCCAGCGAAGGTAGAGGAGCTTCTTGGTGGCAGCAGGCCCCACCGCTTCGCTGTCGTCTCTTCCTCTCCTGCCTTTAAGAATCTCTCTAGGAGAACTTCTCAGGCTGAGCCTCCAGTTGCTGGGTCCTCTCGAATAGCTCCTTTGTCCCTGTGGCTTTTTCCTCTTCCCTCATGGCTGTATTAAATCCATTCTGCTGGCAGTCCTGGGAACTGTGCTCTGTGGGACTTGATGCTGATGAAAACAATGTCAAAACGAACTTACAGCAGGCTCTCTGTCCTTGGCTCCAGGTCAGAGCCCTGTGTTTCGATCACTTCATTTATTATGCTCACAGTTTGAAATAGGGAGCCCGTGTACCCACTGGTCTTCCATCTGAGAAAGTCTGGGGCTGTTGGGTGGTATTCACAGGTAATTAATTTGTCAGAGTAGGAGAAGCAGTCTTGCCAAATGTAAGAAAAAAAGAAAAAAATTTTAAAAACCCCACCAAATTCACACCTCATCTAACAGTTGATTAGTTTTACAAATGACCATGAATAACATAAAAAGGGAGGGCAGATAGACCTGCAAATGGATGAGGCTTGACTGCTAAGCTTGATGTATTCATACTTTTTGCTTCTTTGAAGGCTGCAGTTTCCCCTTGTAAATGAATCCCTTGTAGCTACTGCATTGATCTCCTGGATAAATGAGTGAGCCGCTGCCTCATGTGGTCTACGTGTGGGTGAGGAGAAAGGGCTTCTCTCTCTCTCTTCTCTCCCCCGCTTCTTTCCTTCCTTCCTTTCAAGAAATCCATGCTTCAAATTGGCTCTAAATTAAAGAGACCATGAGTATATTTTCCAGCCTCAAAATTGGGAGACATGGTCTGATGACAAGAGAGAATATTTAAAATCAATTGGGAAGACCAGGCTATATGGCCACCATAATTACAGTTGAGAGAAATCTTTGCAGATAGATTGGTTGTTCCTCTAGGAGTTTGGATGACTAACAAGATGTTGATAATTCCATTCCAGGGTCTGGAATTATCAAGAGTGTAGTGTTTGTGAACCTCCCGAGTGAACCTGCAGGCGGAATTTATGTGACAAAACTAGCACATAATAGGCACACAGTACATTTTAGTTTCCTTCACCATTTGTAAGTCACCATTGATTTGAACAGTAAATAACAGAGTGATTAAATTTTATGTAGTTTCTAGTGATTTGTTTTGGAAGCAGATTTTAAACTCTGAAAATGCAGGAGAATGCAGCATCTCAATTACCAGAGTTCAGGTATACCTCCCTTAATGAAATAAATGCCTGGGAGTCTGCCTAAAATTAATGTTTGTAAATCAAATGATATTTTACACAGATTAGGAATGTTCTTCTGTTAATGGTATTCTAGAGAAATCATTTTCTTTGAAAGTGGAAATGGAAACATAAGTTTGGTAATTTCTGATTTGGGCATATTATTCTCTATCCTTAAAGTGAAATATACTTGGTTATTTAAGTTCAACTGCTTTAAATGAGAATCTGTTATGTGCCAGGTATTGGTTTTGGTATTTTACAACATGTAATCTTACATAATTCTCTCAACAATCTTAATTTTGCATATTAAGGGTCCTGTGTTTAGGAACTTGTTCAAGGCTAACAGAATTAGCAAGTGGCACAACCGAGATTTGAATTCAGGTGTCTTGCATGTGATCTTGTCCAGCCACTTGTTACAAATTCTTGTGTTGCTAGAGTTAATCTAACGTTGAGTCCATGCTCTGCTCCTTCTTAGCCATGTCATTTTGGGAAAGTTTTTGAGCTTTTCTGAATCTCAGTCAAAATGGGGTAATACCCACCTTGGAGAATATGTATAAGGATTAGAGAAAATAAGGGTAAAGCACCTGGCACATAAAAGACAGTCCTTAATTGTTCACTATTATTATTATTGTTGTTGTTAGTAGTAGCAGTAATACTTATTTAGATGTTTTCCTATCAGTCTTGACTGTGGAACCCACAGGAGAGGAACCATATCTTGTTCTTCCAGTGAGATTTCCCTGGGGCAAGTGAAGCGTGCTGCATGTGGTTTAATTATGCTGTGTCAGAGAATCGTAAACAATGTAATAGGTTTTCAAATTCACTTGAAACACCTTAGATTTTCCAGTCACTTTTGTTTGATCACAGAACCAGTGAGAAACCTCTCCTCACGTGTACTAGGCTCAAAGGAGAGGGCTGATTGACATTTGGCTTATTGAACTGAACTGGATTCAAGTTCTGACTCTGCTGCCCTGAGTGTGATGTGAGCCCGCCTCTTCGTGTTCCTAGCTTGGAAGTTTCTCGAAATAAATGCTACCCATGCTCTTTCCCAGCTCACTTTTAGACCAAATTTCCTATTCATAGGCTAGATTAAACTAGGGTCCTAATTCTTTTCCAAATTTGTTATTCTTGGGCACTAATACATTTTTGCTTCTTCTGAAAATAAAATTATTGTTTGTAACCTATATTCTGGGATCTCAGTCAGTCTTGGGGTAACAGGAACTGTGCTTGTCTTAATTTGGGCCA